>BEXV01000336.1:156662-181427 GCA_003118195.1 Hemicentrotus pulcherrimus | reverse complement strand
TCTCTATCCCTCTACCTGATTCTTGCTTTTACCTGAATTTCCACGTGGCGCTCGGCATGCCATATGACTTAAACTTCAGGGCCCTGTCTTATAAGCAGTTGCGATTAATCGCAAATTATTTGAGATTAAAATCAATCGCAAGTACCGTACGTACATTATGAGACAGGAGACTGTAAATTTGCGATTGACCGGGATGAACCATGAACGCAACTCTTTATAAGACGGGGCCAGATCTAAATAAACGGTGGTGACATTGCAAAGTTCCTTCTATTAGCTTGTACAAACTCACAGTGAAAAGCGAGATTAAAAGGAGTAGATTGGTAATGGTACTCTCTTAACGAGAAAATGAAGGAGAAATAGAAAAAGGAAGGGAAGAGGAAGAGATCAAGAGGAAAGGGGGATTAGATATAGAGAAATAGAGATAGATATATAGATCGGGAAAGACGGAGAGGAGGAGAGAGACAGAGCCAGAGACGGAGAGAGAGAGAGAGAGAGAGAAAGAGAGAAAGAATTTAGGGTTTCAACACTATTCACCCATTCTGACTCTGAGCAGGGGGTCCGGTCAATATAATCTAGACCACGAAATCAAACATCCACAAATTCCGTGACCTAGATATGATATCACCATTGAAGATAACGAACGGAAAAGATTTTAGATTAAGTCTCTCTATCTTGTCCATACGTGACAAAGGGAATAATGTTCCTAAGTAAATATCAGCGTAAAGTAGCAAAAATTGCAGTTGCCAGAGAGGAGGCGAGGGGGGGACGATAATGCTTACGTAACTCTAAGTATCTAGCCTAACCGTTGGTAGCCTACCATTTTACTTGTAAACTTTTACGCGTTTTGAGGGGAGGGGGGGGGGGGGGGTTATGATAGTACTTACGTAACTCCAAGTATACATATTGATATCTAGCCTAACAATTCGTTAATACATGTTAATACATTACAAATATGGGTGCCTTTAATCTTGCATTTCATCTCCAAAATGTGCATATTTTGCCAGCTTTTATCCTTAAATAAATATAACTAATCGCGGCATTGACATTTAGATCTAGCACCGTAAGAGGTCACCAAACTATTATGCTACCACCATTATCTGGTTTCTTAGGTTTGAGGTTCAGGATATATTATTTTTTGAAGTTGAGATCGGCTGTCCAAAGACTATTTACGTAGTTCGACTAATCGGAAGTATTTAGGATATGTATCTCCTTTCTGGTGCCATTCAAATCCTGTTCTTTGTTTTGTTGTTCTTGTTGTTGCTTCCTGTTATTTCATACTTTGGCAAATAGACAAGATTGACCATTTTTTTTAAACAGCTCTAAATAAATATTAATACCATTACTCTGCGCATGAGAATTTCCAATTCCTATGAAATTATGTCAGTTAACACAACATAATACCTAGAGAATTATTGCTTGTGCTATATGAGGCGCATATGGCAACCCCCGTACCTCCTTCACATGCGTATGTTTTAGTAGAAGAAAATAGTTGACCGATGTGAATAGTGATTCTTGCCACCAGTATCATTTTTATTGTATGTAATATATCTATATCAGTATCATCAAGGGACAATAATTGATACACCAATGTAGATAACATTTGGGGGAACTCCAAGCCGACCGTTACAGTTGTCTTTCTCGTGGGATTTCGGTCTCTGTGGGGGCTGTAGTCGTAATCCAATCAGGGGGGTGTTTCACAAAGATCCTAAGTCGAACTTAACTCTAAGTGTGACTTAAAAATTATGGAGAGCCATTTGTAACCTTAAATTTGAATTCATTCAAAAGTGAAAAAACAAGTATTTTAGACTTTTCATAAATTCCACAGCAAGAACAGGAAATCTCCCATGATAATAGAAAATATGAATGATTTGAGTCAACATATTATGCCTTTTAAAATAACTTTTACAAAATATTTTCAGAGATGCTACGGCTTTCCATAATTTTTAAGTCCAACTTAGAGTTAAGTTCAACTTACGATCTTTGTGAAACACCCCCCAGGTCCCCATCTCACTCCTGGGTATGAATGAAGTGACAAATGTATATTAATGCCTTGCCAGAAGACATCAGTGCCATGTCGGCGATCGAACCCAGGACATTTGCATTTCAAGTCAAGTGCTTAAACCACTCGACTAAGACACCTCCATACCGGTGTTTGTGGAAATGTATTGTTGCTAGGGAAATGTGTTGTTTCCTCAGCATCGAATCCTGGATCCCCCGCAAATATTGTTTCATTATATTTTGTTTCATTGGTGACTGTCAATGACCTTTCTTAACAACACACAAGATACTCTATACAGTAACACCATGACAATTAAATAGACAAAAATTGTCAATACGAATACTATCAGCCTTCCTTCCTATTTTCATATTGTCCTGTTTTCTTGGTGAAAATCCCCGGGTACGACATTCGATAACATTTTGTTTTTACTCGACATTCGATAACATTATTTTTTTACTCATTCCACAACCACACGAAAAAAGCGTCCTCGTAATGTTCAAATCTAAAACGTTTTTACGAGACGTCTTAAAATAGATATCCGAATTAGCATGTTTATTCGAATATCTGGAAGTTTCAGGTAACGTTTCTGCTGGCGGATAGAATGTTAATACATCATTGTGTATGTATTAACTAAAGGCCTTATAGGGTTTCACATTAACTAATCAATAAATTTATATGTGCACCATCATGATCAACATGAGGATGTGATATTCAATGACTTTTGGCGTTCCAACGGAGCCCTCTCTTTCCCGCATTGGAGTGACAACAATTTGATTTGATTTGATTAATTTCCTTCTGCATTCCATTTAAAATATAAACAATTTTGGAAGCATAACAAACATAATTTACTAAAAAGTACTTTCTTACTATCATAAGTAAGATAATTGACATAATAATTATCATTAAAATTGGAAAGGGTGAATTGTCATATTATCATATTTCAGCATTATATAATTATTTGCGGAAGAAGGACTCCCATTCTAAGATGATTGCTAGAACAGAATGGACAACAAAAATTGAGGATAATACTGATATTAAACTATAATATCTTACCAAATATGATCTCAAATTACTGTCTTGTCTTTCAATTATTTTTGTCATATTTCTTATCATACTCAATCAATTTTGTAAAACAAAGTATATATGCTCCACTTGAATGAAGTTTACCTTATAAATACAAACATAGAAAAAATACAATTATTGTAGAGGATTTTTAAAAAATACCAATAGGTAGATCATCAACATGTTGAAGACTCTATTTAGCTTCTTATGCTTTTTATGTCGAACATTTTATTGAAATAAATTTGATGCTTTTTGTGAGTTTCAATGGATGCTGTAAAAATGTTTTGTTCCCCTAAAACATGTTTATTTTTGTGGGAATTCCCGAATGTAAGATTGATTTGTACGATCGATAGATAACACTTACTCTGTTATCCCCCTGCTTGTAAGTTCAATTTGCAGTGCTAATTATTTGTCATGTTTTGTCCATTCCCCAAAGGTAGACTTTGTCATTTATAAATCAGATCTAATCGAGCAGATATATAGAATTTCTGAAATTGAAGAATGAAAATTAAAGCGGTAGACATTGCAATTACGTCGCACTTAGTCCCAGTCCCACCATCTCCAACCGACTCCAAATCCACCGATAACCGATAAACTATTCGGGATAGTCTGTTTGTTTGTTCGGTCTCTAGTCGATCTGTTGCCGGTCTCGTCCACATGACTAGGCTATATTAAGATTTGCCTCTTCCACGTCAGAGCTCCGTGAAGTTCGATTATGCGTTTAAGCGGTTTTAACTAGTATCGCTCTTGTTCACCGAACAAACAATTAGCCACTTTCCTCTTGCATTATCAAGAGCCACATTAACCTTTTTCATACAAGCCTGCATGGTATCTTGAGCAAATATCAGTGACTGTATGAAAATAACATCTATCTTTAAGATGAAAGAGGGATTCGGCGCTGGAAATACAAACACTCGAGACAAAGGCTTGTAACAGCAGCGGAGAATCTAGAAACTTTTGCAGTGGTGTTTTTCTTTTTCTCATTACACAATCGGGTTACCCTATTGTATTCTACAGTAGCGCATTGTGTCGCTCAAGATGTATATTTATATACTTTGTTTTAATCGCATTTGCAGGGAGAATGGAATGTTATTTTGACGTCAGAATCGAGGCCCGTTCTATTTTCTCTTTCTATATACCCTCTCACTCTCACACTGGTCTAAATTTTGGTGCTTTGAGGAGTACGCACAGGTATTTTTGCGGTCTGAATTCGAGGTGGGGTTCCTCACTATCGAAATCAATGTCAATTCAACTACCCTGGTGATTTTGAATTACGCCTAATTCATACATTTTTCTCAATCCAAGGAATCGTGGAATAGCAAAAAGGATGAATTTCGGATTCTACCACGCGAGGCAGGAAGACTTTGGAAGAAGGGTTACTAAAAGGGTACTGAATTACCTCTTCCAACCTTCTCTGGAATCAATATGTTATATGGAGAACCAGTTTAGGGATCCTTATTCTATTAACCTTCTTGGGGTGCACTATACCTCTCCGACCTTGACAGTCTGTACTCTATCACATGATACATGCTTAAAACAACAACCATTTCATCCCTTTCTCCTGCATATTTGGCACATGCAGAGATTTTTCATCTTTAAAGGTACCATGTCCAATTTGCAGGCCAAAAAAAATGAAAAGGTTAAATTCCGTCAGAACGAAATGGCTTGAAAATGTCTTTTTGTGGGAAAATAACGACCATTGGTTGTCGAATCGAGTTTAGTGATTGCAATCAGTTTAGTAAATAGTCTGATTTTCAAACACTTGTACCGAAAGGTCGCACGTTTGTGCTGCGCAAAGATTCAATCAGTTTAATTTTGGCCATTACAAGAAGTGGGTTATTGATGTAGACAAATGCTCATGTACCCTTTACAGCTCATTTTATGTTCTTTATAACCAAAGAAAAAAAAAGGAAGCCAGTCACCCACTCACTTTGTCTGACAGTGAAGTCTAGAAAGTAAATGGGTTCCCTTGCATAATGTAAATACTAGGACACTGTTAACGTTTAAATCTCACAGATAGGACGTGCATACACGTGACATATTCATAATTCCTGCAAAGTTCTACAAAATGTGATGTTGGTTTCAAACGGGGCATACCTTTAGAGGCATACTCAACCTTAGATATCAAGGTTGGTTTTAATAAGCGCAGAAAAGAGAAAGAAATTGGCTTGAGAAGGTTTGAGCAAAATGATATAAAGAATAGGTTATACATTTGGCAAAACTCAAAATAAATTAGCAACTTTGTGGTCTCCTTTGGCGAGTTATTCTCGATTTGTTTTGTTCAAAAAACGACCTTTTTTGTCAAAGCATGATTGCCGGGCCATTACGGAGAACAGTATTGATGCTGATGAGCTAGGCTAACCTAGATACAAAAAAGGCATTATTATCATAATTATAGATATTATTAAAAGAAGGGCAAATGTCTTAATGTGGACGAAATATAGCCTGAAAAGTTGCACAGTTCAATTTGTGTAATTAGGTTTTAATAGTCCTTCACTACTGATATCTTCTTTTTAATTAATGTTTGAAACCTTTGAAACATGATTTTCAAAAACACATTGACTTTTCCTCGTGAATTTCTCCTGGAAAATGTTGAAGTGATTTATCTATTATACTGAACCTTGTTTAAGTTAAAGTTAAAGTAAGTGTTGGCAAGGATCATACGACAAGAATACGACATTTGCGTAGATGACTTCAGAGACTGAACGTCATGAAGACCCCAAAGATATATACATTAATATGATTGACATCATTTGCATGAAATAATAAATCTACCCCTGTATTACTAGCTATTTCGCTCTATGAGTAGGATAAGAGTACTGTGCCTTCCATTCCATAAGGCGCCTTTCATCAACACATTTTGAGCTATTCATGATACCAAGATTTATGACTTATTCGTCCAAAGTAACAAAACAAAAATGCCTTCCAACAAAAACAATTTCATAAACAAACAAATGTATAATGCCTTCATAAATATTTGGTGTATGCCATATTTCATTGATTTCAACTTGAAACATGATAATAGCCTATGTGTTTGCCACGGTTCTCAGTCTGGCATCCGACGGATAAAGCATTGGATCACGTACTACCCTCTAAATCTATAATGAGAACATGAGCTGACGGAGTGACCTGTACATATGCTACTACATTATTCACAAACCGTAACTGATGTTTTGACAAAACTAGCTCATAATCCTAACAATTGATTTAGAATTGAATATGTTGACAACTCCGCGCACGGGCCAGAAGTGTCCCAGGGCTCCTAGACTGAGCCCACCACAAATAAATCATCCCCATTTACCCGATCGGAATGTCTCGTAAATCGAAATACAATCTCATATCAGTCAGTCATATTGTTCCCAAATATGGGCATAGAATGTTTCCACTTTCCACATGAGGACCAAACTTCATCTAAAGTCCCACGTGGTTGTCTGTGTAGGGTTTTTTTTCTTTTATCTATCTGCACAAATTCAGAGACAGTGACAATGCTACCCTCTCTTCCGTCATCTTGGAAATCAATCTATCAAATTTGTGGCTTGAAACAAAATCACCAACAACCAATATGATTCAGAACTTAAGTGGGTGATTGAAAAGTGATTTTGTTTCTTCTTCTTCTTCTTCGTTAATGACCTCTATCTAGTGGTTAGCACAAAGTCCAGTGTCAAGACACCAAGGTTATCCTGAGTGATAGTTGTCACGAATATTGACAAAGCAGGAAACAACCAGGAAAAAACACTAAACACAACGTTTGTCGAAGGATCAACACAATAGGCATGGTCCTTGTGTGTTAGTATCTTGAATTAAAAGTTATATTTCTTTTAAAGGGATTGGGTAACTTTGTCTCAGATTGTAAACAAAATCCTGGATTTAGCTCATGCTGCAATCATTATTATAAACCTTCATGTCAGTCAGGTATCCCATGACGTTTACAAGCCGATCGCAAGTCTGATTATCAAGATATTTATGATTGGAATTCGAAATTTCAAAAACCGTTTTACCAACGTTTTTTTTTTAATGTCACTACAGTCTGATGGGGAAAATGAGTATGGTAAAAACAGTCACACAAAGATTTTGTAATAATTTTTTTGAGGCATTTCATGATCATTTTGAAGCGCAATTTGTTTAGGGTTTAATATTAAACCACATCACAGACGTTGATAACACGTAGGGCCATGCATCTCAAATGTAACATTGCTAAACGATGCCTTTAAGAAAGGGGAAGTTATTGTTGATTTTTTTTTCCAATCGGCAAAACCTGTTTTGTGGTTGATAAGGGCTTTTCTGCTATTTGTCTTTGTAAATTTAAGCTTATATTTTCGTTTGGAAAAAATTATCCTTGGTAACCTGAATAGCTATTGGGGTTGTTTGACCTAGCAACAACTAACTCAAAATATCTCTTGACAAAAACAATGAAAAAATTGAGAATGGATGAATGACGTCCATGGGTGAGAGAAACAATCCATCGATAATTGGAAGAGAAAGAGGTATATCGGTTCTGGTCACCATGGTATTAACATCATTCATTCATTTGGCATCGGGACAGGGGTAATGAAAATCATCAGTCCTGTCACTCGAGTCATTACATTTTAATGAAATACCGGTGTCATTTTTAGAAACCTTGTTGAAAGGAAATATTTGCTAAAAGTTCAGTTACATCATTTGTCGCTCCTGAATACAGTATACACAAGTGCAAAGTGCAATATTGGGTCATTTCTTCTCCAGAGATACTGGTCGAATTCTTTGCTTTTGGATTGGATGCAGTTTGGTATTAACTATTCAGTCATAGAAATAGTTAATGCGTAACGGAGGAATAATCACAGTCACAAATCTTAATGATCTTTATTCCTTTATTCCACAAAAAAAATAATGTTTGTATAATGATTTTAATATGTTAAAATATGTAGCTACCCGACCACGCTTTGTTCATGAATAATTAATAGCCTGTGATTTTTGTGTTTCTTTCTTGTTTTCATCCGTGCAATGTGATCGACTCTCATTCTATTTATATACCATGGAGAGCTGGAATAAGTCGAAAAGAATGTGATAATTACGACATCGTTAACATTAATTACAAGGGTTGACGCCATTTAGCTGCATTATATTAGGCACCAAACTGTAATATTAGCTTGTTTGCCAATAATGTGTCACGGCTGTGAAAGTAAATCATAACGGACTAGTCTAGACGGTTGTTATGTTCTTACCCATCTCAAGTTCAATAGTAAAATCATGTCAAGTAGTCGTGTGATAAGGGTCAAACCGCCGAAACCATTTCAACAAACCACACATTCCGGTAACATGCGACAAATATCATGACTCCTCGACAAGGCCAGAGTCCCCGGTTCCGTTTAGTGGTCGAGAAATGCCACCATGTCTCACACAAAGATACATCACAAATATGTTATGCTGCGTCCACAAATAGCAATTTTTTGTGCTCGCTTTATGAAATATTATCCGGAAGGGGACACGTTTAAGGTTATAAAATAGAGGGGTTTTTATGGATCGGAGAGCCTATAGCTGGCATACGAAGATATAAAGACAATGTTATTTGAATACACCCACTTGGACTATTTCCTGGTTCTTTATTATCATGGGTTTACGACACCCCCCTTCCTTTCTTTTTCATTGAAACTTTTATTGGCTTTGCAAATTGAGATTAATTCAGTTTTGTTGGAGAGGCCTTATTTTAAAACATCTATTAACAAGAAATATGTAGTAATAAGTTCCTTTTTTGCCATCCCTGATTATTGTGATGTTGACGTTTGCGCTCAATTATCCTAGCTACACTATAATTTGTAATTTTGTAATTCATGGTTATATATAAATAATAATGAACCTATTTGTTTGAATTAGAATCAATACATTTTTAATTGAATCAACTCAATAAATTGACCTTATTCATTTTGGTGTAATAATATTCCACTATCTGTGAAGAGGCGCTGTAAGAATTGACGTCGTAGACTAGACGATAACCTGATAAAGTGCAACTTTTGTATGTGCTTACGATCGTAAATATCTTTGCCGATCACAACATGTTTTCACGTTATAACTTCTTGTCATTTTTTAAGTTATGGAAGTGCATTTAGTTTTATTGATTTCATTTCCAGGCAAATTTAAACAAGAACAAATATGTATAGAGACACTGGAAGTATTAGCATATGGCACTCTTTGATACATACATGTAAATACGACTATGTGGATAATTAATACATAATCTTAAAATATCATACTGACAATATACTGTGAACACATAGTTTACACATAGTGATACATACCACATTGTAGTAAATATATTTCACACTGTGTTAACTATATACGACTATGTGGTAAACCACATGATTTGAAATCATAAACTGTGACAATACTGTGATCACAGAGTTTGCACATAGTTAAATACCACACTGTGGTAAATATGTGTCACTATGACCGATTATGTGGTAAACCTAACCCCACAGTCTGACAATATTGTGAGAACAGAGTTCTCACATAGTTTAATACATACCACACTGTGGCGAAAATGTGTCACTCTGTGTTAATTCTGTACGGCTATGTTGTTAACCACATGATCTGAGCCCCACACTGTGACAATACTGTGAACACAGAGTTTACACATAGCTCAGTACATACCACACTGTGGTAAATATGTGTCACTTTGTGTTAAAAATGTACGAATATGTGGTAAACCACATGACCTGAACCCCACAGTCTGACAATATTGTGACAACAGAGTTCTCACATAGTTAAACACATACCACAATGTGGTAAATATGTGTCACTCTGTGTTAAAAATCTACGAATATGTGGTAAGCCACATGATCTGAACCCGACACTGTGACAGTACTTCGATCACAGAGTTTACACATAGTTCAGTACATACCACACTGTGGTAAATATGTGCCACTCTGTGTTAAATGTGTACGACTATGTGGTAAACCACTTGATCTGAATCCCACACTGTGAATATACCGTGATCACAGAGTTAACACATAGCTCCACACATATACCACTGTGGTAAATTTGTGGTACCAAGTGTAAAGTATGTCAGTTTATGTGGATATTATGTGGAAAACCACATGGTCTGAAACTCCACACTGTGCACTGTGACAACAATGTAAACACATGATGTCCACTTGGTTAACATAATTATGTGAACATTTTGTGTCAACACTGTGATTGTTCCATAAAGGATATGCTTAGCTGAAACAGACTTACATGTGACAAACATTTTGCCTTATAGCCAAGAAGCATTAGGACATTAATTGACACAGAAACAATACATGACAAAATTAAACCATGGAGTTTTTTCCCCGGGATTTTTCGTCAAATGAGCTTTTTAGAGCATGCTTACAAGCTAAAGAGAGAGAGAGAGAGGCGGGGGGGAGTTGCGAGGGCTGTGATACTGTGGTTTGTAACTACTACATTAAATGGTGTACAATGTACGTCTCTATAGGAGATAGAAAGAAATGTTAAAGTCAAGGATGATTCGCTTGTATCTCATGAGTAGTATGCTAGGGATGACATCTCTTTAATAGCCCTGTATCACATTGCTATCCCCCACATTGTTTGATATCGTGTGATGATGAAGCTCAGACAAACAAAAAGATGGTTTCAATACAGACCGATAGTGGTAAGATTTCAACTTGCGGTTATAGACTGTCTACGAATCTCGAATTTTACTAGTGCCTTGGGTGGAATGAAAACTTTCAAGTGACTCAAAGTAGATGGACCCTTCCCCCAAATAAATATCAACACGATACCTCCTTCTTTTCCGTCTTCTCTGATTCTAGGAAGGCGCAAAAAATTAAAATAATGATTAATATTTTTGTGTGTGCGCGCGCGTGTGTGTGTGTGTGTGATACGTTTATCAACAAAGACGTTTAAATATAAATCCAGATGCTACTCGTTTATGTATATTGCTGTACATTTATACCACACTGTCTAACTTGCTCATTACTCTATACGGTACTAGGTGAAACATAAAATCGGCAATTTACGATCCCTAAAAATTTGTCCTAATTATCTCGTTGACCATTAATCAATTATTTAAAAAATATTAAGGCACTGTGGATCCGAATTGAGCAGATTAAGTTACGTTCAATTACGATGTGCCACGTACAGCAGGGACATAACATGGTTTTTCAATAATGTTCAAAGCTTTTTCACTCAAAAATAAGCCACTTCGGATATCATCTGCGCATGGGCAGGTGTAATTCATTTATAGCAAAAAATGCAAAACCTATCGAGACAACTGTTGGATACGTGTTCATGAAAGATATCTAATCATTATTCATTTATGCACCGGCTGTACATTCTTTAATGCACAGAACATGTTAATACAATTATAACAATCCTTTTCTTTTTATAGAATAAAGATCAGTACTGAAATAGAATGATAATCTGATTGAATCCCTTAATTTACTACAAGTTTATTTACAATAAAATCTTACTGAATCCCTTTGATGAAAAGTTAATTTAAAAAATAACAATAACTCCCCCTTTCTTAATGCGATCGTAATGTCATTCTTGCCGTAGCAAGTGGCTAACTTGACTGATTATCATTTTTAGGATTAAGAATGTTCTCATTGTATTTTACCATTAAGACAGGCAGAGATTATTGTGTTTAGATGGGGAATATTGAATACATGAAATTTCAACAAATTGTTCGAATCACATTCACTTTTGCTCAGCATTCCACGGTAAATGTAGATTGAATAATACCCTTGAAAAGTTGAACTGTTGAATATCTTCTTGCAAGACTCCGTTCAGTGAACTTGTCCTAACCACTTTATAAACCTTTTTATGACATGAAACATGTCGATATGCAGTAGTGTAGTGTGGATTCAAGAATTGATGGGTGCCTTATCTCGCGCTCTCTCTCTCTCTCTCTCTATCTTTTCTTTTCTTTCTTCCTTCTTCCTTCTCCATTTCACCTGTTGCTGTTACCATGGACCTGCATTACAACAAAGGTCCATGCTCGATGTATGATGTTGTGGTTGTAGATAAGAATGGCAGCCGGTGGCAGGTAATACCACATAAACATTGCCAATGACAAATCAAAATCAAGTTGATACGGTGGTTATGATTCGCTGATTCATCGTACCGTCTTCGCGAAGTCTTCTTTCTTGGCGTCACGGATTCATTGTTCAACTAATAGATTTCAAAAGCATTTCTCAAATAGCTACTAAAACCATACTGTCAAGTTTATTGACACACCTCGACATAACAGCTGTGGAGAATCAGCCCAATTTCAGTCAGAAGATGACGGGTAATCACTTGATTTGAAACACAATGGGATAGAGAGATAATATTGCTCGTTGCACATGACATATCCATTTTTCATTCATCTACTTTTCCCCAGAATCGGGGATTTCAGAATAAAAATAGATTATTTCACGCGAGCGAAGGTAACGATCGAATAATGAGCGGTAATAAGGTCAACAAAGACGGTTGGTGTAGATCGAAAGGGGAGATAAAGGGAGGAGCAAGTGGGAGAAGGGGAGTACTTTATAGTTTGAGAGGGGGAGGAAGAGAGGGGAAGAAAGGGGAGGGGGTTCGGCGATCACAATGTTAATAACCAACAAGTTTTTTTCATTATGCAAACGGAATTACAAGTCGGAAAATCAGTAGATATCTTTCAGTATCGCAATGAAGGAAAAGCAATTTCGGTGCATTTCAAACAACTTTTTTCTTCCCATCTCTGCGTGTGGTTATTTGCTCATGACGATCCAAGTCAATTATTCGGGTCGGTGGTTTAATCGTTCATGAAACTTCTATTTAATCCGCTCATATTTTTTTCTCCTTCAACCTATATCTGGTGTTCCTATACCCAATATGTCATGCTCAAATTATTTGATTCGGTATGGTTTTTTGTCCATTAGTCATCGGAGCTGTCCAGGCCGCAATAGATATGGGCGGTGATACCCTCGGGTAAACCCCGGTGGTATCCATTATTAAAGGACGCTTCTACAACCACAAATCGCACAACAATTTTTAAATATTTTTGAAAGAGGCTCTGGTTGAATATGCATAAAGCTGATCTATTGAGATCGGAAGACGCATTGCTATCGTAATATGTACAACGAAAAATGTGCCTTCCTTTGCTATCGCTATCATCGTACACTGTCTTAATACCAGTCCTTTGCATTCATAATTTTAATTGGAGAAAAAATGCTTTTCGTTCGGTTTTGAGAATTAAACATCATGAACCAAATATCTGTGTAGTTCATGTTTATGTTGCAAGCTTTGTTTGCTTCTAATCATGTTCAACATCACTCAGTCCAATGGACAATAATCGTAGTGGTAGGAAGAGTCACGTGACGTGACAAGTCAAATCCATTCCTCGACGTGACACCTCAGCGATTGAACGTGTGCATGTGCTTGGGACAAATTGACTTTGAAGTTCATCAAGTTAAACATTTATGGACACGTGAATAAATATGGGCCATAAAGTATGATAGTTATCGTGCATTTGCAGCTGCCAAGCATTTAAAAGAGTGTACGTTGTTTATAATCTCTATCACGGGCTCGAGAATGGGTAAAATCATTATATAATGGAAGGTAATAACATTGAAGAATGTGCCCTCAATCGTTCACATCCCGACCGCACTTTCGAAGTGCGCTTCATATAAAGTCCCCATATGCCAATTGAGATTGCGAGGGAAAGAAGCAAACAGGTCTAATTTATGATAAACAATGGAGAGTGAGAAAATTAGCAGGTTCTGAATCTATATTATTCTTTTCCATTTGCTGTTCCCAATCTTGAATGGATGCACAGAGCTCGAAAGAATATCGTACACTTTGTAAATCCCTTGTGATGATGTGTACTGCTGACCGATGTCGGAAGTATTGTATTTATTAAGTCAGGGCACATGGATATTTTATTTTACAATACATAGGCATAGTAATTATTACAAATATGTAAGAAAATTAATTTGAAAGATACATGAACACAATATGAATGATTGACCAGGTATGCATTTATGTACATTCCTTCAAATTGGATCGAATGTTTTGAAAATGTATGTTTAGTATCGAATGGCATTGATTCTTAGATATAGTCTTTGAAGACTGATTCTGATTCAGACTCTGATCAATACAGCTTCAATCAAAACATGAAGTCTATACCGTTCTTTCAGACTTCCGCTGAACATGGTGAAAAATATCATTTCAATTTCTGTATTTCACTGCACGCTTTGAATATATAGGTTGAGAGTAAAAAGGTAAAGAATATGCTGGAAGAACGAGAGCGAGCAGATGTGTTCGATCGTGTCACCTGCTCCGCGCAAAGCTAGTCCTTAAGCTTTTTAGTTAGTTATGAATATTTGTAAACGTGTCCCGGGTATAAGCAACAACATAAATACTATCAAGACCGGAGTACCATTAAAGATGTGGATCCGGAACGTCGAAAACCCGGGAATAATAAGATTGCGCGAATAGCGCTAGCAAAATAATTTAGTTCATGTTCTCCTCAAATGTGGGGGAACGCATCTCCCCTGCGAAACCACCTATGCCATTAATTATATTCGAGACGTAAAATTGATGGCCATATAGCTGGTTAGAATGGCTTCTCATATGAGTGTGCCCTGAATTAAATTATGCGTGTGTTTATTTTTCAATTTGTTTTATGAAAGATAAATTCTTTGCCGCGGGTATAGCTCAGAGACAGTTACAGGCATTATTGTCTAATTTATAAAAATTTCGGACAGTGCGCGAGTTTTCATTTTGTACAAATGTATTGAGAATTTTGCCTTTAACTGAATTACAAGCATGGCTTCACACGCGAATCAATTGTCTGACGTGTAAATCTAATAATCCTTTTGCTCTGCCTACGTATACACGCTATATAGCAGCAAGAGAGAAATGAAGTCATACAGAAAGAGAGCAAAATCGTACCTGTCATTCAATGATGAATCTGACGATCGATATTTGAATGGTTCACTTTCTGCAACATACCATGGTCATGTGATTTTAAACCCTTGTACTGTTTCACAAAGCCATCGGCCTTTTTTAATTGATAATTAGCCTAATTAACGATTCGTTTATTTTGATGAAATATTTGATCTTAAAATGTTTTTTATATTTTTATTTGCCATACAGCTCATCATATTTTTGTATTGTTACCTTATTATTTCCTTCTTTCTCCATTATAATGTTAATATTATAAAACAATCTATATTTCGGCACACAAGCCGTGAATTGTTTACTATCATAAACTGTATTAAATGAATAAAGAAAAAAACAAAGAAAAAAAACTGTGGACACATTGACTAGCTACATATGGTATATCCTGCACTATAAGCTGAGTATTTTTTTTTAAGGGGGGGGTATAGGATTACAATATTCCATAAATTGTTGCAGAATGATTTCAAAATCTAATTCCATAACATGAAAGCGATCAACCTGTTTCCTCAGCGATGAATCTCCTGGCACATGACCTTTAAATTTTTAACTCGAAGCCCAGAAAAGAAGTGATGTGTAAAATAGCCTTCATGCGACTAATGTAGGGAGGAGAACAGGGATAAGAAAAGAAACATACATTCCGTTTTTCCCAATTATAGCTTTAGAGCAGTGGATAATGTACATGTATCGAAAATGATATCGCTAGTGATATTCGTTTGTCTCGCAATGTGGCCAATAAGGGATCTAAAGATCACGACGTTTCGTGCGCCGCTGCAACACTTCGCCAGGTAATAAAAACTAATGTCAGCAAGCGTGTTTTATACTCTGCGGGAGGACCGGCGCACTGGTAAATAATTCGATCGCTGATTTTTTTTTTGTTGTTGTTGTTTCCCCCTTCTCATTTCTCTATGTATCTCATTCTAATTCTATCCCTCTGCGCCTCAGAATAGTTTACGAGATCGATGGCGCATAATAAATGCTGTATATTATTATTATTATTATTAATTGGAACAATAACGCACGAAACGTCGTGATCTTTTAGATCCCTTATTAACCACATTGCGAGACAAACGAATATCACTAGCGATATTATTTTCGATACTATATCCGCAATGAGTAATATATTTAGCATTAATGTTCATGTAATTTCAGGTTATTTTCGCTCAAATCAGTCTCTAATTTCTTGAAATGTACTGCCTTATAAAGTTATATATAATACAATGTGAGATAACTCTTATAGAAACTTATGCGTGATTGGTCTAGAGCTCGTCATATATATTTCACGCCCGGTTACACTGATTAGCTGGTCAAATGAGTATTATGTTTGCGTCACACCATATCCAAGAGAACCTGCGCGCACTTTTTTTGTTTGCATTTTCCTAGCCTGCTCGAGAAAAAAGAGGTATGAGATCACAATAATCCTTAATTATATATAACAAAGCTCATAAGATGATGAAGCGGATCCTAATCAAATGATTGGTTGAGAGCGTACACGTGACCAAGCTTCTTTTTTTTTTTTTGCCTAACACGTAATTTTACAAATGACCGGTCATTAGTAAGTGTTAATGACCAGTCATTTATGTTATCATGTTAACATCATTTTATAATGCAAATAAAACATCATCTTATAAAACAAATATTACACATCATTTTGTTCAGGCATTAGTAAAATCATCTCTTCTTTTATCTCCATGGTAAAATTACCCACACTCGGTACCTTCGAAATAGTCCAAACACCCTCGGCGAACTAATTCCCTCACTGCTGTGTATTAATTGTATAATAATCCCATACAACAGATATTAACTGCTATGTTTTTCAATATAATACTTTTGGACTGCAAGGGATTTATAACCCCATGGGAAAATATAACCCTCTTCAACGGTTCAAAGAATGTTATATTAATTTAACTCTACCAATTAATATCTGTATAATTATTGTCTTATTCTACGGAGGGTATAGACTCATCATCATAATTATAATACTGTTCCTGGGGGCCCTGAAACTGTAACACCAGCATTGCCAGATGCCCATTATATTCATTTGAGTTGAAAGGGATAATATCATGATAAAATACCGTGTCCAAGGATTGTAAGCCCTTGGGTTTGAACCCACAGCCTGTAATATCAATGAGTGGTTATAAAGAGGTTTTGCTAATCTACCACTGCGCCCCAACAACGAGATTCGAATCTGTAGCCTCAAATGCCGGTACTGACTGCCTGGACCTGACACATGGTCTGTGTATTAGTATTGATGCCATGGCGGTCTCACTCTATCAAATTCCAGTTGACAATAATGTACATAAAGAATAATAATGCATCCTGGCTACCGACTTCGTGTCTTTGTTGAAGTGAGATATTAAATATTTAATGTGATGTACAGACGATGAAATTGGTGAAGTCGAATTCCTTTTCTCTCTCTTCTTGTGTACAATAGCCAAATAAATTGAATTCAATCCACACATATTTTATTCATTCTCATGTCAATTACCGTAGCCCAGTTTGGAGTCCGTCCTAGAGGGTTTTAAAGTTCAAGCTTGAAATATCAATTATCATTTGCATAGAGGAGGATGCGGCATTGTGCATTTAAACCATACTGCACTGACATCTTATTCGATTATGCATGTCAATGCAATCTGATTCATGTCAAAGGTCAAGTACTAATATCATCATCAGCATTTGTAATTGGGAAAAAGAGGAATGCAATCAAGTACCGATACCACACAATCCTTATTTTTACGGGACTTTTAATAAGTATATCAAGTATATATCAATTAATTAATTTAATTGTCATACAAATAGGTAGATATATCTATTTTGTAACGACTGTTTTTCCTTTTCAATTCTGCATTCAGTGCTCAACATGAAAATGAATAGTTTCTAGTAATGTGCAGGCCTGTAATCTTGTGACGGGTTTGAGGAGTGGTCTTTAAGTTGTTTATTGAATAGATGGGTAATAAAAAACGAATTATAATCTATAAATTCATAAACGATACGACGGTAACGATCTACTGTCAGCCCTTGTGATATAGCTATCGTTGACATCTGGCCTTCATGATAATTCGTTTTCCGGTATTTTAGTTCGTTTCTAATTAAAACCCCAACTCGTCAAACTCACCCCACTCAACCTGCGCAGACATCTTCAGTTTATTATGAATTATTCAAATCAAAATCAGACGGAAGTACTTGCCCCAAACCTTGCCCAGAAACAAACCAAGACATATTTGAATACATGGGGGGATTATTTTATGACTACTAATTACTAAATTATTTATCGTTTACCATATGGGTCACTCTGATGGAAATCAAAAAGCTTTCTATTTCTTTTGTTTCTAAAAATGTCCATTCTATCCGCATCCTGGGGTTCAAGTGCTTTGTCCTCACCCATGCATTTCTTCAAATGAGATCAGAAAAATTATCCATTGTGTGGTGAAAAGGCGGCCCTTTTCATTGACAAAATGTCCCTCCGGAGGCACAGCGCTCTCTTTATTCAACCGATCTGCCTTATATGCATGTGTCCAAAGCAGTTGAACAAAACCCTACCGGAATATTTCGACGTGTGCTCCCCCCCCCCNNNNCCCCCCCATTTCCAGAGAATCCAGGCTCCACCACTGGCTAGGTATAATCACTGACCCATAGCAGCCCCTGTGAAAAAAAAAAATCACTCCCGGGACCCCGTCTTCAGATACAAAATCAAATCTAGCTGGTCACACCCAATATAATTTGTTGGACGGAATGAGTTATTGGATGTTGCATACACGATATCAAACACAGGTAAACAAGGTCCGATATATCTTCAGGCGTGATAAGCAAGTAGCCTTTTCAGAAGAACATTTATCAACCAAAATTGGAATTTTGTAGATCTGGTTTGCAAGAAATATATCAATGCAATATATGAGGAAGCAGTATTGGTCATGGATAATTTATCAAAGACGGTAATTAAGCTAGAAACTTGCTCTTATTGGTTTAATGATGGATTCCTTCGCATGACACGCTATGCAAAAATGCAAAAAAAAATGTTTGGGTAAGATAACTTCTGATTATCAAAACTAATTACTGATATTATGACTACTGGAATTGATCACAAAGTCCAAGATAGAAACATCCCTCCTTATCCTTGCGGTGTTAAGGCCCTGGGACTTTACCATGGGTCTAAACATGAGGCTACCCCGTCCCCCCACCTTCTTCCATTTCTGAATACGCCAGCGAAAGTATGACATAATTCATTCTGTAGTACATGCAATAAATAATATATTTCTGCTTGTAAAGCCATGGGTTTGATTGCCGTTTGATGGCATCTACGCTTCCTAAATTTTAGATAATCAAGAAAGTTAGTTCCAAGGAGCTGTGTGTATTCAAGACTGTAGTAGCTTGACCAGATGTTGACAGAATTTTGTGATAGACGGTGAACTAGAAAATGCACAGAAGTACAATATATTAAAGATAAATTTGAGTTCTGGTAAAAAAAAAAGAAAGTAAATTCTGACAGAGTCATACGAAACTTACATTGAATGTTCTAGATTACCGATAAATGTCAATTGCCAAACAATATTGGAAGAAAATGTATACTGGCTGAGTAATGTGCATATAACGATAAGTAAAACAAGCTAAGCTAGCCCCGACACCATTTGTGTAGTCCCATATACATCTTTATTTGTACAGTTCTTGTTACCTTATCTATACTAGGCCAAATTTATTATGATTTGGATGACTCCAGAACCTTGCAATGCACACCAATACTTACATGCTACATGATCAACTATTTCTGATCCATTCCACACCTTTTCTTTCACAATGCAATCGCATTACCAGAAGTCACCTTTATCTTTAAAGTATATTACATTAGAAACCATTGATCTATTTTTTTATTGGACAATTATTTATCCGACATCAAATATTTGTGTTACCTGATGGCAATATCGCCTGCGAGTTACCATCATGCCTCGCGGAGACATATGACCGATATAATAGTAGTTACTCTTCAATCCAAAGCCTCAGACTGGTTAACGATTATGTTAAGTAATTGCAATTCGACTCAAGCTGATCTAATCAGCACCCCCGGGTAACACATACTCTTAGGTGTATATCTTTTCTTCTCCCAGTCATTTCATTAGCCAGCACCTTGGGCAGATAGTGAATTATCACGATTGCTCGCACTCAAGGCATATCGCCCTCGAGTTTAGTCTCGAATTCTCCCCCACAGCATGCTCAGTGGATCAATGAGGCTTCTAGATTATCTTAAGGGTTCAAAACGAACTTGATTACTGAACATAGAATATTGTGCTCAGTCCTCTTACCGAGGTTTCAGCATTTCACGATCTCTATTGCAACCTTACGTAGCCATGAGCTCCGTAGATGGAATCAATCCTAATCAAACGCGAACATCAATGGGAGAAAGAATTAGGATGGGGGAAGCTAGAAGAGCAAGGTGAAAGACGTCACACTCAACAAAGTTAAGTCATACACAATCATCTCTTTTTCTTTCACAATTTAATATAACCTTCGTCATCATACCGCTTGCTGATGTTAAATAACTAACTTATCATCAATTTTTTAAAGGAGATTTTGAAGTATGTCGACGCAAGAAATAATTCAATCTGAAGAATCGTATAATCTCTCATTCATGTAGGTCAAGTCTAACATGTCTAGGACGATGGATAAGCTGAATGATATGGACTAGAATGAGGTATGCACGTGGGTGGAGAAGGGAAGAGTGTGTGCTTGAAAGAGGGAGTTATGAAAGAGAAATGAGAGAGAGAGGGGGGAGAGAAGTAGAGCAAAGAGGAGAAAGACAGAGTAATGAAATCCTCTTGCCAAATTGCATCAACTTTCGTACCATTTTATAAGTTGAAGTCCATTGCAGATACTATCATCCCAGCTGGTAACTTCGATACAGGTTAATTCAAGAGTGGCCGTCAAACTTCTATCAGATTGTTAACCTGTCTCTATGTCAAATTTTCTGTGTCAAGGCGAATGCAGCTTAAAGGTAAAGACCAGTTATGGTCATGCGATTGCATTGTGAAAGAAACGTTGTGGAATCTATCAGAAAATGTTGATTATCTAGCATCTAGCATCTGCAAGGTTCTGGAATCATCAAAATGGTAAGAAATTTGGCCCATTCTTCGTAAAGTTACAATCACTATACACAGAAAGATGTATATGGGACTACCCTGTATCTCTCACAGACCGAGAGAGAAACCAATTTACCAAATATATGAATTAGTAGGCGGTTTCCCGGCAATTTTTTTTATCATCATGTATTAGTCAAAACATATTCTTTCACATGATTGGTAATGAGAGCTTCCATTTCATTTTTTGAAATTGGGGTGTTGCTAATACTGGTCTTTACCTTTAAAGGGTGGAGCTGCGTCGTAGCAAGGAGCTCCTACTAACACCTTGGGTCTTTAAAACCAAGGAGGTACATGATTTTAGAAGCTCCTTGGTCTTATTAAGATGTCCGCTGTGATGTGCGGTCAAAACCAACCACTTGATCAATTATCCGAAAGAACGACAACGACATCATCTTCAGCTGCCTGAACCGCAGCTAAAATACAAATTTACATTTCATTTGCAGAGAGTAGAGACACTGAATCTAAACAGGAAGATGAGAATTCACCAACACAAGTTTGAGATCTTGAACACTTAGGGACTGATATCGCACCTGTTAGCTTCAAATACCACCCCCCCCCCGATCCACCCCTTCCAATCGAAAATATAATGTCCCCTCTGGCCGCTTATCTCAAACGACATATTCGAAGTGAAGCGTACGTGATAGTGGGAAGAAAGCATGTATCCTTCCCAGTTACATTATATCATTTCCTTGCATGTTTTTAACGGCCCTCACATCGGTAATTACTCGGCAAGGTTAGCAAGCACCCTTTTCTGAAACTATTTTTTTCCTTCTTCTTCATACGTCTTCTTATCCCGCATACGAGTACCACAATACTCGTTAATCAATTTATTTATGGAGCTAATATAAATGGGGAAGTGTATCACTCCCTGAAGACGTAGTGTATTTCTTCCCGGTAGTCATTTTTTTTTTGCAGACTAAAAGCATGCGAGATTATAAGAACATCCTGTTATGAATGCGAAATTCGAATCAAAGTCATATGATAAATAAGTATTTCCTGACACCATATTTCACCTTAACCATGAAATGATCTGCGTAGCCAAAAGTGCTACTTAAGATTTGTTTTGATATTGATAATCATAATAATGATAATATTGATAGTGATAATTACAATAATAAAAATAATTACACTAATGATAATAACAATAATATCGAAATAATAATAGTAATATCTATAGTATGCCTATTTGTACAGCGTATATTATGCAAACAAACTCTACTGCGCTTCGTACAAAGTATCATATTATAACCCCGCTGTAGAAGGGCCGCCGTGATAAGGCGATAATTGTGTAAGGGATTAATTATACCCACCGTTTACCTGGATGGAGGGTTGCAAATGTATTTCCGCAGCGGGTTTCGAACCGTGAACCATGTGATCTACAGTCCCGTTTACGTATCCACTTGACCATAACACCTCTACTTTAAGTATAATTGTTGAAAGTTTCACACATTTTTATAATTGAACATGAAGTCGGGCAAAGTAAGTATGGACACCCCATCTTCATAATACAAAATCATTCAGTAGACACTTACACGTACTTTTTACGTTAAAAAAGGTGGGTGTCTACGTCATTCTAGGATGGTCCTTTTTGTCAGGAAAAGATTAATTAAAACGTTATCTTTTTGAATCTTCAACCCCGACGTGCAGCCAAAACGAAGATGAATTACCTTAGGTTTCATTTCGGCAAGTTGACACAAGATTCTCCAAAATATTCATGACATTCATGACTGGTCCTAAACCCTGATTACTACTTGATGAATTACTTGAAATTGAGTGATTTTTTGCTCCATATTTTGCATTTCAATTTCCACGGATCTGATAAATCAAGCAGAGTCGAGATTATGTTATAAGGTAACTAGGGAGGTCGATGGCATAACGTATTACTGTGGGGTTCATTGGATAAGAAATCCCATGTGGTTTTAAGGAGTAAGTAGTTCGATCTTTCCTATCAAACTCTCTCGGCAATTTTCACTTCAGTACGTCTTAAACTTTTGCCCCCAGTCGAATAAAAATCATAAGAAATGAAAGGAACTAAGGGTGATCACAATCAAAAAAGAGACGTGTATGAAAAGATTATCTGTGTTAACCTATACATGTACAATAAAACTATTAAGGTTAAACCGAATTTACTTGTGACAGGATTATGATGTGTTATTCTTAAAGCTGTGAGTAAAGCTTGGAGCATGATGGAGTCATAATTTTCATGATCTGAGTTCGTGCTTTGAAAGAGCCATCAAAAGATGCGCGTCATATCATCTAATTGCTCGGAAAATGCTTTGGCGGGACCCTTGCACAAGCAACGGTAGTAGGAGTTTATTCAAAAGACTATCTTGTGACATAGTTCTGTCATACTTCATCTAACTTTCGATGAAATGATTGAAATTGAAAAATCAGTATAAGATTATTATTTTTTTTTAATTTCTTAATGAGGCCGCCATCCATTTCAAGCCTAACAGCTCACGATGGCGGTGTCCTGCGTTCTGAAATTTATCTCTTTAGTTCAACGAAAAATATATACAAATATCCGTTATACTTATTTGTACGTTTTGTATAATGGTTATTGTATAATATTATTAGACATGATTGGCTATGTATGTAAAAATGTATAACCTTGTATTTGTTATTTGAACGCAGGGATAAAATAAATCAAACAAAACAAACAAACAAATTATTTCCCCTTTATAATCGCAAATTGTCGAAAAGGCCTTGCTCTTGAAGACATAGAGCGGTTTCTTTAGCTTACTTTGTGACTGCATTTTTAACGTATTCTATTCATCAGGGCCCCCGGCATAATCAAGAGTTACACTTGATCGAAATCAATTGTAAGTCCTCCAATCAATCGCAAGTTTGCAGTCTCCTATCTCCCATGTAGTTGCGATTGATATCAACTCTTTAGAAGACGGGCCCCAGTTCTTTTTATTTATCACAAACATTTTTAAGAAAGTTGACTGTCCAGTTTTTATAGATTTTTTGACAAAATATTATGCAAAGCAGGAATTACTTTGAGCATGAGACACTGCTAGATCCGAAAATTACGACATCCTAACCTTGACGGCATTGCAATAACTACGACTTATTTGCTATAGATTGCAAAAGGGACCAAGTTCGTTTTTAATACCTTTTCACTTATTCAAAGATATTAATCAGATGATGGATTTATTGAGGTAGGTACCATGTTTACGAATAACCCTTCGGGAATGAAGATCCATATTCCTGTGATATGAGAAATACCCATATCCAGTCAGTATTGGTTGCTCTTATCGCGAAAGTTGACGAGAGCATTATCTCAAAGTCAAGGTAGGACCACGGGAACTGTAACAATCTTTGATATCAGATCGGATACGTGCCTTTCCGCTACCTGTCCTGGTCCATGGTAACCATTATCAGTCGTTGCGACCATGAAATGAATAATAATGACTCAGGTGGTCCCACGGCCAGGCGGAAAACCAGTGGAAGAGTGATCACGTTCGTAACATGAGTAAAGACCCGGGGGTGTTTCACAAAGATTTTAAGTTAAACTTAACTCTAAGTTGGACTTAAAACTTATGGAGAACCATTTGTAGCCTTAAAATATAATATAAAATTAGAAAATTTTAGACTTTTTAAAAATTCCACATCGACCACATGAGATCTCCGTGATAAAAGAAAATATGAATGATTTGATTCAACATTTTATGCCTT
>BEXV01000336.1:129665-155141 GCA_003118195.1 Hemicentrotus pulcherrimus | reverse complement strand
CCCCCCCCCCACTTTGGAAGTCGCTTTGCCGCACCTACATGAGGTTCTTCATCTCGGATGAAAGCAGGTGACAAGCACACACGGTTTCCCAAAGGAATGTTAAACAACTTTATTAGGAATGTATTAGCGTCTCAGGCGGCAACCAAGTGCAACGTCCTGTAATTTCGATTGAGCAAATTTATATTCACTATAGGATTTTAGAACGCCTACGCAAGGATACAAAAGGTAGTTTGCACCTAATACCAGGTTATCTGCCACCATGATTAAAAGTCCAGAAAGATTGTGGAGGAGGTTTTCCCTTGTATTAGAGACAATCAAAGGGCAGTAATATTTTACAATTAGTTTGACTTAAGCTTTATATCGATCTTAGAACAAAGTTTTCGTTACGAACAAAAAAATGCTTTTGACGAGGCGTTTTCGAGTGCTGGTTTTGGTCCTCGTTATTAAGAGCTCGTAGATACACAAACCTTTTAACCTTCCGATGAATCCATCAATATTAGGACTATAAAATATCATTATGAGAACTGTAGATTAGCTTTAAGTCGTTAGGTCTGCTGTTGGTTATTGGAAAGTTTTAGTATGCATGGCTTTTAAAGCACTCAAATAATGATGGGAAATTCAAACAACCGTTCGTTAAACTAGCAACTTTAAGTATACAGTAACCTTTCAAAGTTTACATAATTTTTAAATATCGTAATTCAATTCATAACGATTTGAACGTTACATAAATCTACACGTTTATTTATTCAGTTTTACTTTACGCTAGTGTCGCCCAGTTGCAAGCTCAAAGAGCCCAAAAGACGCGTAAAGTCGTAGTAGTAGCACAAACAGCATTATGTCGAACACCGACTAGAACACCGACTATCATACTTATATTTCATATATTAAGATAAGAATTTGGAAAAGCGTTTTTTGTTTTTGTTTTTGGTCAAATAGAACGCTCTCTAAGACACGTTCATATGATCATCTCAACGTTCATTATGATTATCTCAATTCTGTATACTAACGCATTAAAGTATGGTGCTTAAGCCGGCCATTGCGGACTCCTAAATCAAAGAGGAATAACAAAAAAAAATGTTCGTATTTATAAAAAGAAATGCGGGAAATGGCTCTTAATCATACATGTAGCGTTTCACGGAAGGTTTTAGTCTCTCGTAAAGAAGATAAATATCTCAATTCACATAATTCGTTGATAGCTCGCAAAAAGCTTGAGTATGCCTGGAGGGTCTTGTTATCTCAGTATGAAGTGTGCATGGAAGAGGATCAAACAGGCGGGGGATGCAAGTTACATGATTGTATGAGTTACGAACTTTGACTCCACAGATGCTAAAGCAACATGGTCTGTAATTGTTTTATCTCACTACAGATGCTCCTCGCGTTATGCCAAATTCTCAAATTGAATTTACCCACCGAGCATCTTTAAACAGGTTAACATGCAATGTGTTTGGAAGGTTCGAACCACTTTGTAAACAAACCTCCAGTTCGGAAGTGGGTAGCAGTAGCTTTGAGCTTCTTCATCGATGTCTAATCGTGTGTTCCTCGTCTTAGTCTGACCCGTGCCAACCCTTGTGGCGAAGCGGCTTTAGAATACGAGCTCTTGTATCGATTAGCTTATCCTAACGATATTAGAAATGCGATGTTGTTTTGGTTTGATCTGCTTACCAGTCTGTAACAGGTGATGGCTTCGCCCGGGGTAGGGTATCACCCATCACTTTGTGAGTTCCGACCGATCAAGTGAGAACTCAGAACAAATAACTACAAGCAACTAGCTCTACTAAAGCCACTTTCTTATTAGCCCCGATATTATGTGTGCGGAGGAACGTCGGTGTCTTCCCTCACCAATCGATTTCAGCTCTTTGGTTGAAATCGAATATTCAGCCGGTTTCCCACAACAGGGTCTGCCGGTCATGGTATTCTAAGTTCTATAGCCGTGAGCCAGATAGCGTTCTTCAACCTTGTGAAATAAGCTTTTAGTGTACGTACGCGCTTATAAGAAAAAACGTATTTTATCTCGACGACATTGATTCTTTAAACTTTCACCGCCTTAATGCTTTGAGCTATTGCTCATATTATTCAAGAGAAGTGCAGCATCAACCATGACACTATCACCCACACACCCACACACAGTCATTTCCACCCTAAAAATCCTCAAAAAAAACCTGGACATTTAAGAAGGGAGAATTAACATATGGCTCGCCCCTTGGTTACGATACCTCCCCGGCGACCCTGGCCCATTCCGGGAAGATATTTGAACGGCGCACATTATGCAGGAACTTAATTAGGGATATTGGGACGGGACGCCCCGTCTATCCGGTGTCTAATCACTCTGATCAGCCGACAGGAAGGAGTAGAATATCCACTGGCTGTGGTAAGGAATTACTGGTTTATATCCTTTAAATCGATAATGCAGCTCATTAATGTTAAGTTCATTAACGTAGTTAATGACATCTCTCAAACCAACCATAAAGAACCGTTTTTACATGCCTTAAATGCCCACGCCTCCAAAAGAATAGTGAATTCAAATGAGGCCAAGCATCAACCATCTCTGAAAATAGATGCACTACGTGATGTTGAAAATCTCAACGATTTGCTTTTGTTTTGTTATTATGATATTGCCCTAATTTAGTCTGTCTATGTTCAACATGATGTGAACCAGTTCATAATTGCATTTCTTCATTAAATAATTTGCTATCCTACTTTACCTATTAAATCGTTTGGATAAAATATGCTTTTGAATTAATATCGTTTTTCTTTAAGTCTTTTCATCTGAACAATGATTATCAATGATTTGCATTCACATCCACCCTATTCTGTTATCCCTCAACCCATTTCATATTGCACACTCCCAAGTCTTCAAAAAAATTATTCAAAATAATCCAAACTGGTATTTGAAACAAACAAAAACCTGATAAATTAACTATTTTGTGTTAAATACTGATGAGTGAGTTTTAGCAGGAGATTATGAAATCAAATGTATTAATGAAAAAATGGACTATGTCATATTAATTGCTAGAATAAAAGTAAAGACAATTCTATAGAATAGAGCTTAATGGGAGTATGTTTATCAGGCATAGCAAGATATGGCGTAGCAAGAAGCAGTTCGTTACTTCTTAGTGTCTCCTTTGGGTGGTTCAATATGAATATTTAAAAAAAAAAAAAAAATTCCCCTTCCACAGGGTTCTTTATTTTCAAAATAAATTCCATCATATACAGTATATCCAAATATCATATACAAATAATTCAAGAAATAATTTCCATACATACTGGCTTGACACATATAATAATCATCACAGCCAAAAAGATTTTATGGCAGATAAAAACAAACATTTATGACAAAATTAGTATTTTAAATATATAAACCTGCTCTGAGAGGCATTCCAAGGTAGAAACCACTTTTATGTAAGTCTCTCTCTCTCTCTCTCTCAAACGTATAATGAAATAACATAGATAAATGATTATAAAAACGAATAGATGAATACATGAATAAATAAATAAATTAGTCAATAAATTAATAAAATAAATAAATAACGATGTCTTATATGGCGCCGATATCGCTAGTTCAGGGGTTCACGGCGCTTGTTCACAAACGTATATATATATTACTTAGACTCTATACAGCAGTCTATCTCTTCGCCTGTCTCCCTAGCAATCATTCTCCCTTCCTATCCCATTTTCCTATTTCTCTTCTTTTGAATTTCAACCTATTTTTGGCTCCTCCTAGCCATTCTCCACCAGCCCGTACACCTTTCAGATCATGGCACTCATTCATATATCTCCCTAGAGATTAATTGCATAAAGGAGAAGATGTGGATCAAATACAATACTTACTGTACAATACCACATCTATGCTAATTTACATTTTTTTTTTTTGTAAATCCATGCTACATAGCAGGGAGTCAGCTCAAACATGTAAACACGGATAGCCCATCAAGCGTTCTTTTTATAGAACTAATTTCAGGTACCCCCAGTATTGTGGAGTAATTCGATTTGTTAATAACATAATTCAATTCTTGCCTGAGGTACTTGTACCACGTAGAGATGACGTTGTCAAATACAGTGCCTTTGTATTACGGCAAGCTTGAAAACAAACTCTTAAAGGTTCGATTTATTTCGCATATTTGCGGATAATATTGTTCTATATCAATTTGACTTGGCGTTGAACACAATAAAGCATGTCGCATTGATAATCCAAATTTTAGTTTTCTGTAAGCATTTACATTGTACATTCTCCAGTATCATTTTTTCATTAAAAAATGATATAAGGAATTTCGAAAACACGTGTTTTTTTTCTCTGATATCCTTATTTTTTGAAACACCAAACGTCACTTGCAGAATATGTTAACTTATTATCAACGACTCATATATTGATGACATACAAATTTATTCAATGTTATAAGTTTATAATCCTGAACAAGAAATTCACAGAATTTTCAAGATGCGTATATGATGCTACAATGTAGATAAATAGGTCGATGTGATTACCTTTGCAAAACCTTATACGATCCGTACTTCTACCTTCTGTTATTCATGATTATTTCCAACTGTTCATAAAGCCTTATTTTTGTTACGGTGAAATGGATAACAACAATATATCAGGCTGAAGCTTCAACCTTTTATCTTCTTTTTACACCTTAATGGTAATAATAATGATAATGATAATAATAATAATAATAATGATAATAATAATGATAATAACTAAAATGATAATGATAATAATATCAATAATAATGGTAATAATATTAAAATAATGCCATATTTATTAAACGCATATACAATTATTACCACATGCGCTATGATAAAGAAATGAAAAGAACAGAAACGCATAGCATACTATTAAGTAATTAGCTAAAAGTGGATAGTGGTTTCTAAAAAGAAACATTCAAAGACGAGTTTTCAAGTTTTCAACAGTATCACAAGTTAAATATATTACTTATTGTGGATATAGTATCGGAAATAAAATCGCTAGTGATATTCGTTTGTCTCGCAATGTATGGTCAAACAAGGGATCTAAAGTATCACAAATGTTGATTTATTCTCGCAAATGATACCAAAGCTCTGTTAATGCAACCTGAAAAGAGCGGGACCCGTAGAACTTGTACTAGAATGATCATTTTCCGTTTACTTCTGTATGAACTCTTTTATCCACTAGTGTGTTCGCTGTGTATTCTTACAGAACCATCCTCTTTATTCTAGGTTTTTTTTTAAAGCTGTTTGATTACAGTGCCTCTATTTCTCCCCTTGAAATCGCATTTCTGCATAATTATATTCCAGTCTGTGTCTTTGCTCAAGTAAGCACCCATTATGGTATAAAAACACATGCTTCATCACTCAGAAATTCCGTTTAGTAGCAGTTGATAATTCATGTACCACAATAGCAGAATGGTGAAAGTTCTCTTGATCAAACGCAGTGACGTCAGATGTATCCGTCTCAATATACTCAGACGGACCATCCCATCATCTCAATTGGATAGCTCAGTGACGGTCTATCAGCCATCTAATAATCCTACATGTGACGTCATCCAGCCCGCCAAATTTTAGGCGGTGTATTATTTCAGACGTCAATCTGATTCGGAAATTATTTTCATTTTAAAACGCGCCAGGAACAAAATACAGACTTTTTACTCTTGACATGCTTAAGATTCCTTTTATTTCTTCTCGGTACTCGCAACGAATACTTTACACTTATCTCTCAAAAAAAGAAGTAAAAACAAATCATTCTGATGACCTATCAAACCATTTTTTTTGTTTCATGTATCATGTTATATCACTACCTCGTCTGATTATTTCTAGCATTTTGATTTGTATACAGATTCCATTGTTTTTCTCTTTAGCTGAAGCCCTATCGTTTATTCACCTTACTTTGTATCGATGATTTACTGTTCTCTAACAGTTGTCTGTATACTGCACCACCTAATCTTGGCTATTTGCTTCTCATAGGTGCTAGATTCAAATTTCCCCTCGGGGTAAATAATCGGAACAAAAGAAGAAAATTATTTATATAAATAAGCGCATCGGATTAGAGAACAAAATAATTTCACGCTGACTCGAGTTAATCCAATATTCCCTCCTTTTCAGACTCTTTACCCCCACAGCACTTCAGGGAACGACATGGGTAAATCGTGCAAAGCAAATTTCGACTCCTATGGGAGGAGGGGGTCCCCCTCGTGCACTACTGTGAAATTTAATGAAAAGCGGGCGAGCGAGGGTGTAGCATGAACACAGTTTTTAATTGGCTTATTGTCTCAAGTTTGGATGTTTATAGAAATACGATGCGCCCTTTAGAATCCAATCCTATTTGATCTGACCGGATGATGTAAATGCTTCGTGTGATGCGATTTGGCGAACGGGAGACACGTTAAGTCACCTTGACTACCGCCCGCTAGTTTTCACATATGAATTGAGATGATAACGAAATCATACAACATTAAAGGCCATGTAGATAACTTCAAAAACGAAAAAGCAAACAAAAATATGATCAAGTTCAACTCCAAGTAATTTTTCTCACATTTTTGTTACTCCATCTTAGAATGAAAATGACCAGGGGGCCTTGTAATTAATAATATGTTTACATTTCTGAATACAAATTAAAGGAATCTGAACGTTTTTCGGGCATAAGGTGGATTTTGTTCCATACAACAGCAAGAGTTTTATTTTTGTCATATAGGGACTTCCGCAGTGTGTTTCGCCATTATTATTTGTTGTATACATAAGCCCACCCCTCCCTCCCACATAGGTACAAATTATATACATGGACGCTATCCACGTCATAGATTACAAACATATATATAATGTGAACTTTAATAGACCAATATATCACTTATGCGTGATAGTGCTATGTAATCCCCGTAAATTACTCTATATTTTTTTCGACCCACGCGTAGGATAGTTATTGAATAACTTAAGAACTTTATCCCAGAAAACTTGATTATTTATTACAACACCAGGGATATATTGAATTAGCCCAGTAAGAAAACCTCAGGAAATAAAAAGCTAGAAACTGTTTGAAGAAAAATAAATCAATAGGCCTAATTCTACGTTGGAAGTATTTCTGACTATAATCAAAGCGACCCATATTCAGGAATACAGCATACTATTTTTAGTCAGAAGTAGCTCTTTATTACGCTCTTTAAGAAAAGATTTGTGAACTTCAAGGTCTAATTGAAACCTACGAAAAGGAAGGGACTTACCCATAAAATTCATCAATCTGTAATTTCGTGGAATTCCCCTTGCATTTATTTCCAGAAAGAAATACTATCATAAGTGATTGTAATTTTTTTTACCTTGTTGCTTTTTGATAAAATAAAAAAAGACAGAGAAAGGGGTCACTCTGCAAATCCCTGTAACTTCCGCCCCGCTCGAGCGATTAGGTCCATTAAACCTTCTCGCAGTCATTACGGATATCACTTATACTTGTCGGTTGTAAGATTAATGACGTTCCATGCATGATTACCAGAAGGAATATACGATGAGTTCTTAACTAGCTCTTCATATTCCTCAAACAACCCACCTCTACCTCCTAATCCATTATGCGAGGTTGTCATCTACCCTAGATCGTCTTCTGCCAGCTATATAAGACGCAGAGATTACTCTTCTCCGAGATGGGCTGGAACAACTAAAGCTTTGTTTTTCTTACAATACATTATCGTTCTGTTAAAATATTGATATATGATACTTGTTATCGGAAACAATGAACAAAATGAAACGGTTGCACTGGATGTTGTAAGTATTCCTTTGATTCAATGTATTCGATCGCGCGTGCAATAAATCTAGTTGAATACAGATACATTATGCATCAACACATTAGTTTTCACAAGCTGTGTTTCAAGTTCCTAAATCTAATCCTAGTCTCAGACATGGTAAGACATGTGATCTTTATTTGCCAACACTTAGTATATATTAACATTGCGTAGGCGAATGAGTATGTAGGCCTCAAAAGCATTTGATGAAGTAAAACACGATCCTGTTCAATGTAGCTCTTTGGGAAATTAATACAGTGAACCTGTCTATTAAGGCTACCTAAGGGAGACAAGAAAAATGGTATTTATAGGCAGGCGGTCTTTATGTGCAAGTGCCTATAGTATATATTTCAATGAGAAACCATTTTCAAGGGAAACAAAAAATGTGGTCTTTGTAGACAGGTTCCTTTAGTACATGTTTCAATGAGAAACCATTTTCAAGGGAAACAAAAAATGTGGTCTTTGTAGACAGGTTCGACGGTAATTGTTTTTCCCGGCCTAGTCATACTAAGCTGACAAATGTTTGCTTATTAATATAAACAAGAGCTATTAATATTGCTGTATCAGGTTTAAACTTTTTTTCTTCTTCAAAAACTGACATTACATCATGATATTGCGGCAAATAATTAATACAGATTATATTCTCCCTCGAACCACGATATAACAGTAAATATTAACACAATAACCTTTTTCTCTATAGTATTGAGCTTAAAAGGAAAACGGCAAGCGTGCACCGGGCTCAGTCGAGCCCAGGATAATGCGAAAAGCTTGGTGCACGGTTGGACTGAGTTTGCACTATAGCCGTTACATGTTTATTAATCTCGCGCCATTTATAAGTATCGAATGTACTATCGTGGTCGACGTCAGAGATATTATTGATCGTCTGTTCAATGGGCTGAAGGGCCAGGTGTAACGGAACTTCCATTGCGGACAAGAGTGATCTGCAGATGGGTGGGGGACACACTATACATTATCACATATCATGTTTATCAAATATTTGTAGGAGCGTGTAAGACCGACTGAATTCTTAAGGTCACGTAAAGACATAGCAGCTTTGACGATGGATTCGAACTGACAAGAAAGTGACTTAATGTGACATTGAAATGATATATGCCGTTCAAATAAGAAATATCTTGGAATTATAGATTTTTTAATCACCCCAAAGATGCTTACTATTTTCTGATGAAAAAGAAATGACGGGAAAAATACAATTAGCGTGAGATCATCCACGCAGCGATAATTCATTTGGAGGGGCGAATGGTTCTCTTTGTTTTTCAATTACCTTTTTGTTGAATTTTCCCACCCCCGGAATGCGTAATTTAACGATTCTTCGATATCCACTAGGGGCATTAGTCATTTTTTTAAAATTTATTAGTATTTTAGTTTATGGTCGCACGGCTGTAAATTCACCCACATCTTGATCAATATAACCTATTCTAGGGAAATTGATCCTCGTGAAATTTCTTAATTTCATTATCATACTGAACAGTATTTAAAAAAAACATTACAATTACGATGTATCTGAGTAGCAAACTAATTTGGTGGAAACTTATCTTTTGGAAAAGCCACTTTGAATAGCACGATCCTGTGATTATTCAGGGGTTATTACAAATATTCAATTAGCGTTGGAGGTCGAAAATGGTATTCATCAAACGAAGCGTGCCTTCGCCCATCATAGCCTTTGGCTACTAGGTTCTAGTATATGATGCTATTAAACGGAATAGTAGCGACTGGGCTCATACATTTTCATCAGAACTGTATCAAAGTGAGCATCAGTACTGTCAACGTCTATGAGTAATTACGTGGTGCGATAAGTGCGGCATTCTGGCGAACACGATTCGATCATTAATGCCCCAACACCCCCATTTGTACCTGCGGAAAAGACACGCCACCAGGTATTGTGTCTTACAGCTTTCTCTTTACCAGATCCTTCCAAACATAGCAATGTAATAACCCTAAGTGCAATTAATTCGGGCAAGGTAAAGGCGACTGACGTTCATGGAGGTGCTTACAGATAACTTTCGAGAGATTGTCTTGAAAGTTGCTCTGAAGTTAAATTGGAAATGGTAAACGTCATCTTATCGAATTATTTTACATCCTTTTGATAGAGAAGTACCATGTAAAATTATCAAATGATAGCCTTTCAGAAGCTTTGAATACATAAATGTTATATATACATAATTGGAATACTGCAACAGTTCCTCCTTGGCATGAATCGGGCCTTTTGTTTTTTGTAATGCCATTCAAAACCTGTAAATGTTTATCGACTGCCTTTTTCTTCAAGTATGAATTCTAAAATCTATCTTAGACAATTAAACCGCATCGGTTGTCCCCATACTTGATGGCCGACAGACAGAAGGGAATTATGTATTAATAACGACAAATAATTATTAATAAATACAACAACACCTGTATGTATTCGACGTTGTAGTCAACCTATTGTATAATTACATCATAGTTATGTTACATTGGCGACAACTCATTCTGCAATTTCGTAAACACTATGGTAAACATACTGTAGTTTTCAGGGCTATTAAATAATCGATGTCATTTATCATCATTTTCATCTTCGTTTCAAAGGAGCTTAACTATGGGGGTGGTGCTTTATCCACTACATTTCAGTCTGTGAGGTCTTGGCGATTCTTCACTGCCGGTGAGTTTACTACGACTTTAATGGAGCTCATACCATCAACATCTAGATATACAAAACGTGATATCATTGACGGGTCCTGAATTTATCGTTAATTCTGTTGACAAGACTGAATCGTGACCATTCTTGGTCACTGAGATGAGGAAAGGGAGTTTTTATTTTATTTTCTTCTTTTCTTTTTACAACAGCGCCTCGTATCTATCAAAATCGACCTGAACTTTAGGATTTCATGTAGGTTTTGATTTTATTGTATTCTTATCTCAACAGGTGAGTGAATTCTGATGTCTATAATGATTACTATTCATCATCAACAAGAAATGTATTAGTTCTTAATTTGAGAGAGATTATGTTTCTTGACTATTTTATAGCTGATCCTTAAATAATACCCCTGTTATAGAGGGCAAATAAGACGATCGCAACTTTTATCGAAAATCAACTCTAGATCAATTTCAATACTCTATTGCACGTCCGAAGGAAATCATATTCGGACAAAAGGAAACTTCATCCCAAAGAATAAATAATGCAGGTATTCTGAAAAATGAGATGTATTCCTGCCCTTTGTTGGTCTATATTCCTTACGAAAACAAACAAGAGATATATAATTAAAGATATTATTGGCATGATGTGATGCCTTTTAGCATGACATGGGCGCAGTCATTTTCTTGAAAATGTGACGTACCAGTTGTAGGTGAACTTATGAAGAAAGACCTTTTTAATAACAAAATCTTTACTTTTCAATGAAGACAAATCATAGCTGAAAATATGGAAAATATATAACAGGGGAACAATTTTAACTGATTAATTAATCGTGTAGCAGTTGACAAATCTATTTCATTTACGAGAAACCTATACGCCAGAAGAGCACCAACTTGTACATGCTGTTTGCGTTTTGTCAATTGGTGAACAAAGGATATTAGCAGTTGAATGAAATTTTATATCACTACACACATATGGGAAGGAAGCATCCATAAATTTGATTACATATACTTGATAAACGACTTCAAATAATACGTCACGTTATTCACGCACAAAAATGACGATGCACATGTCGTGCGGATCTCTTATACAGTAATTGGTGGGGAATCTTATATAGATTAAAGGGCAAGAATATAATATAGCTTTGGAATAAATAAAGTTATATCTTAGGATGAGGTTTCCTTTAAGTAATACGTCAATGTCACATTCGCATACACCAGTCGGTGGCGCACTAGGCGGTTGAAATTACCTTGATTTTTCGAAAGTAGTTGCTGCCGTGTAAAATGTTTATAACTTTAAAAAAACATACCAAAATCTTTTTTTTTCATACTGTAAAACATTACTTTCGTTTTATTGGCATCGATTTAAAGAAGTTAGTTTTAGGATATTGCCATTTTCAATCCATCATTCAATCGATTTATTTTTTTGTATAGCTCTGTTTTATTTTTTTTCCAACACAGTCTTTATTCCCATCATTTATTCCAAAATATTGAATATTTCCTTCAACCAAATTTCCCACGTGATTTTTTTTCCCTACATGTAAGTGACATTCAACATGGAGAAATATGAACACGTTCAGTGCATGACAAAACAATATCCAATAGCCCAACCCTCGTTGAACGTCTCATATTCGACAGAGAAATAATGACATATGTCAAATCATTTGCATAACACTTCGAATTTCACGACGCCTATTTTGACTTGCCAGCAAGTCCCAGGTACCGACATGATATGTCAAAGTGTTTTTGTTTCTTCTGCTCATTCCAGATCCCATAAAAGAAAACCAAACAAATGAAAACAATAAATATTTTTCTATTTTTGAAAGACTTCCACACTAGGAGTCCAGCGATTTGATGAATGATTAGCTGGACAACTATAACAACTCTGACAGCATGAAATGAACAATTCAAGAGAAAATGATGAACTTGTCTGCATTCCACAATCGGTATTTATTTATGTGTTGCTTTGACGATAGATATGAATGACTGATGATCAATCTTCCCATCAAGAACAGGCGGTTATGAATTAAAAGAAAAGTCGTCAGAGAAAACTGTATTCATGATATTAAGGACTTTTAGATTCGCACGAAGACAATGGGGATTGCTACGGTTGACGTCCTTTTAATGCACTGCCTTGAATGGACGTCACATATATCAGTCCACACAAATCTAAAAGTCCCTATTAATACGGAGGAAAGGCGTGCGAGTTGAGAAGTACATTTACAAAAAAAAATCTGAATAACGTTTTAAGATTATCGTTATCATTTTTGCTAACGTTGTTTTATGAAAATTTTGTGACAGCCTATTGTGTGTTTTGTTCTTCTTCAATATAGCAGCTATTCAATAAACTCTTTGATTTGACTTGAAATACCTATCTGTCTACCGTAGAATCATACAAGATCCGAATGATTTGTATACATTAGAGAAATAAAAAAATAATGAGAATCTATCCATTTTTAATAGACTTTCGTATGTGTACGTCGTACGAGTTTTAATGTTTATCGTTTAATGTATTGTTTTATACTGTATGAAACCTTTGTAATAAATCACATATTCACAGTGACATCATGACCAATACAGTCATATATATTTGTAAAGCGATATTTTCTACGATACTGCGCAAACGTACTGACTCGAAGTATTGCACTTTATACAGGCAATGCGAGGTCAATGTGCATGGGTCAATGGAGAGCCAGAGGACGACGATGTAATTAGAGCAAATTTGCAGTAAATGTTTTAGGACGGTGGCATATCAATTTTATTTTACTTGAAGCGGAAACGTACGCATCGAGCTTTATTTGTTTGCCTATCTCCATCGGTGAAAAGGGGTCTGATTGTACACCAATAACAAACAAGCTAAAAACAAATTAGTTTGCACCAGCAATTCTAAAGCTTAAGTGAGTTTCATGCTTAGATTAACGCAGGGGCGTATAATAAACAGGAGTACATGACTTGTATGTGTCCCGTCAATTGAGTCGCGACAAAAACGAACCAAAAAAGGAGAGAGAGGGAAAGGGAGGAGGGGGAGACGACGTGAAATAAGATAATTCGAACCCCTTCCATATCATTCTTTATTGGATGGTTTGCTCTATTGTATTACATCATCCGAGTATTAGATCGGTCACACTCCCTCCCCCTACACAAACACACGTGTGCGCACACACACACACACAAAAAAAAAACTTTTTCGCTCTCTCAATCGCCTGACTATATCTATGAATGGAAACTGATGATGATTAAAGCAGACAAATAAATATTGTCAACAGTCAACTAGGCTTGTATCTGCCTCCTTATATTGATCATTGGCTTATATTCTAATAAGTTGTGACATTTAACGTGGACAATTGAGCATACATCTTTTTCTGGTAATGATATATGCCTTTTTTGAATTATAACGATGCAATTCAGAGTATAACGATTGAATTAAATTGGAAGTATAACGATCGAATTAAATTGGAAGTATAACGATCGAATAAAATTGGAAGTATAAAAAGGATTTTCTTTTGAGAAAAAGATAAATACCATTTTTATTGTATATCATTGCAATTTTCAAAAAACCGATTAAGTTACAAAGAAAAAAAGTTTAACAAAAAAAACCCCGTTAAAAATAGAGCTTTTTAATGCTATAAATTCGGTGTGTTTCAAGTACTGAATTGGAAATGTATATATGATCCATTACATGCGCTATATAATATGTATATGTATTTTTATTAAAATATTGAGCTGACATTGTACCTTACACTTTCACTCTTGTAGAAACTTATGCCGTTCTTTTTGTTTAATTTTTTTTTCCGAAATATTAGCAGCGGTAAGCCGGTAACGGTACACAACCTATACATGCATCCAAAATATGTTTCTTTGTGTATGGTGTAGAAATTTTTGCTGTTCTTTTTGTTTAGATTGTCAAAATATTTGCACCGGTACCGGGATAAAGTCTATATATACAGGCATCTACAATATTTTTTTAGTATAGGCGGTAACTACATTAAGAACAATTGATTGCAGGGGGTTATTAGGCACTAAACAGTTGACTATACGCGTAGAACAGATATATTAAGACACACCGCAAAGGATAGTTGCCGCACGCCCACGTATCTCGCGCATTTGTTTCACAAACTGGAAAATAAAGATTGAGATAAATTCAGACATTTCTTTTCCATTTCTATTTCGCTTTGGTTAATTTTATCCACAACAAACTCCTTTGACTCATTTTTATGAAGTTAATCAGTTTTAACTTATTACTCATTTGCAAAGTAATTTTGATTAATAGCAAAATTAATATTATCTTTGGAGTATAATTAAGGGCACTATCATTTACCTAACCATCATTCATTTCCAATTGCCATGAGGAGTATGATGTTTTATGTTTATTAACAATAAAATCATATTTAATACAAAATAACCACGAAAAAGGAAACTCATTTTACTATTCAATTGTAAAAAAAAATGTCATGGTAATTATTTTGAAACAGAAGTTATTTGGAAAGAGACTGCTATTAATTAAATCGATTTTTTCCTCCAAGCGGCATCCTCCTTCATTTGTCAACAATTTTCATCAGCTTTAAACGGAGCGTAACCGTACCCAGTCAGAGATGATTACTTTGGCGTTTCACATTTGAAATAGACCGTAGCATTTGACAAGCGATGTTAACGAATTCCAGTGGAAACCTCAACCGTTGAAGGGATTATGGTAGGGATGTCGCTGGTATGGTGTGACGCGTCCATTCTTATTTTCCCTCCATGTTTGCTCTGCGAGAAACTTTACAAAAATTAAGGACCATGCAATTTCCCTTGTTGGTAAATCTTTTTAAAAAAGAGGGGGGGGGGTGTTCCTTTTTTTATTTTTCAAATTTTTGTTTGCTTCTTGTCGGCTAATTTTCTGCCAGCAATTTAAAACATTCCAGGCTCTCCTTTTAAAGATAACAGAGTTTTGAGACCACTTGCATAACATGAACTTTTCAGAAAGAGGTTATTCCTTTCTGGCTTATCGTTGAGATATTATGTACGATTGACGCTAATTGCATATGTGGGGACCAAATGGTGGATAATATTTGACAAACAGTTTGCGGAAATCGCTGCGGGAGGGCTATATATTAATGGATATGGGTAAACACTTTACTTTCATACAAAATGCGCGGGAGTCACAATTGCAGCGGTGGCGATATTGTGTCATGGCTGTGGGCAGGGGGGGGGGAGCAGATAATCGAGTAAGTTCAACGTCCGAACAGGAAATGCCTAAAAGGATACACCCCCTCCTGATTTTAAATTTTTGCAGTGTAAACACTGTAAATTATTGCGATGCTCCTTGGTAAATTATATTTTCTTTTCGACAATGAGTGCAAAATGGGCATTTTGTCATTTGCAATTTTCCATTCATAAGCACTTTTGATCACTCAGGCAGATCCATGTATGCATATCCAAATTTCGACGGCGTAAAATCATTAGTAATTAAAAACACACACAATAACGATTCGCTATATTGGACTAATAAACTTAAGAAAACATTGAAAAAAATATTTGATCAACTTACTAATTCTTCAATAGACTTAACGACTGATGGTAATGCAATGATAATATAATAGTTTTGCTGTACCCATCGTGTCAAAAAAAAGCACTACTACTGCACTTACATTGACTGTCAACGATGATCTTTCTTTCAACCGAAACCATCACACCGAATATGAAAAAGAAAGAAAAATCGTAACATTACATCTCTTATCATCCCATTTGAGTCTTTTTTTTCAGATCTGCAACAACAACAAAATATATATTATGTATATACAAATATTTGCATACATTATGTGATGTTATAAACAGATAATCGTCAATTCTCATCTTACCTCGCTTTCCCGTAATTCCTCGGGGCCGTTAGTCTGGGGGTAATGATCATTCACATAAATCCAAATTGATAAAAAATAATTATATAAGAGTATGCCAAAGCAAAATGAAGAAAGAAAGAGATTTAAAAAGAGAGAGAGAGGTGGGGAGGGGAGAGACGGAGGAAGGCTTAGACTGAGATAAATCTCCCTTTGTTTTGTTTCTTATTTAGCGTGGTTACAATTACTCTAATTGCAAAGGTAAATCATAGTAACTAAGCGATCATCTTAACCAATTTTTAATTAGGTAATATGAGGTGCATCCCAAGGCTAAGGTATAAACTCAGCTTGTAATAATTATTATTTATCATAATACACAACCGATCTAAAATAAGCAGTTCAGAGTTTGTTTAGTCCAGAAACACTATTACTTTTAAATCAAATACATACAAAAGGTGACATAAATTAAAAAACAAAGGAATTCGAAGATGATTTACATCCTGGCTCGAGTTACTTGGCTGACAAAATGCTCTTTGATTTACGCGAGCTTTCTCCATGTCAATAATGGGTAAAAACAAGAGTTTTTCCATATTTTTTCTCCATCTTAGATAAAAAGGTTGCTATCTTTTCGTATCGTGGATATTACACTAGTAATCTAATATCAAACTTCCCAGATACGATGCTCGTTTTAATGCGATGCGTACACGGGCTATTATCACATCTATAGTGAGTGATGGATGAGAAAATTCCATTGTCCTCCTATCCTCTAGGTTTCGAACTATTCGCGATTCTTTCACTATTCTTTGCACGTTATTCTGTACTTTTCTTGCAATATGATTGGATGAGTAAATTCTGTAATGCTTGTCATTTACATCACTTTTACACATACACACACACCTACACAACACACTTACCACTCGCACGCGTACATACACACACCCACCATACAAATCTCTTTAGATCTAGACCACGTGATATAATTCTGTTCTTTAAAAAATTCATATCTGACTTCACTATACAAAATGTACATAAATGAAGCGTTTTACAGCAATATACGATAGTAAGGGTGCCAGAAATAAAAGGAAAAACGAACATGGGTGAATTTGGGTTTTAGGCCTCAGTTCCTGCAACCTGTAAATGTCGTATTAATAATATAAAAAGATGTATGTTAACAATTTCATTGATGGCTGGAAATTCGCCCACCTTTCCTCTGTATTAATACCCCATATAATGCGATGTATCTGGGCTGCAAGCATACCAAGCTATGCTTAGGCTGTAACCCTTAAGTATCATCACCTCTTAATGCACGATTGTGTTCTTATTCATGCTATGCTAATATGTAATGATGTACTGTCTAACATCTATATGTTTTGTAAATAAATTATCAAAAACATTGCCATAATAGCAATAATAGGTCAATTCATATAGCGCAGCTAATATATGAATATACTTTCAAGCGCTTAATACAAAACATTAATATTATTACCTCTACTGTAACTTTAATGAGGCGCTTAAACATTCAAGGAATTTCTTCCTACCGGGTACCCATTTAATTCACCTGGGAGGAGAGTGGCAAAATATAGATTGATATTTTGTCAAAGGACATTAGTTCAGCGGCGGAACAGCGAACCATGTCATCCAGAGTCAGTTGACGACTACGCTAGGCCACGACACCTCCACCTGTTATTGTTAAGGTTGGAACACTAAACAACAAATAATTCACCTTGTTTCACTTATTTCACCTATTTCACCTCAGTTCAATCAGCTCGATTTCAAAATTACAACACCGCGGTGTTGTAATTTTGAACTCGGTGCACCGGCGTGCTGAAGGTATGATAAACCTACTGTGAAAACGTTATTATGTTGGTGGGACAATGTGCTTCATTTACATGGTATTAAATGAGAGACAATTATCACATAGTCACTAAAGGACAATCAACAAGACTGGTGCATCAATGACTTCTATATCTGCTGTCTTCGTGAGACGATTCAATTAGACCATATAGCTTCACTCCTGCCACGTTTGGTGTGTCTACCAGGTCTTAATCTGACCCCTCAGAGGCAAAAAGAGGTGAGAAGTATTTTTGGTTTAATACCTATTAGTCCTACATATTAATAGACCATGCTGGCCCTGACCTTCAGGTAGATCATAAGGGAAAGTGCACATGCGTACCTAACACCTTTACCGCTGACTGAGCATCAGCACCTCCCATTATAATACTTGTCCGTCTCAATTTGGAATGACGTCATAACAGAACATCTAAGGGGTAAGAGGACCTTTGGTGGAAATTCGATTTATTTCAGGCCCTTGGTATGTTAGACACTATTATTTCTATTTTTCATCGACCTAACTCTTAAACAAAACAAGAAACAAGAACACGCGAGGTTAATTTTAGAAAGCGGGCAGTAAATGCTATGTATATACTGGAGGTCCTATTTACGAAAGCAAAGTGAAATTGGTATCAAGCTGGGTTGGGAACGTGGTGTGTAATACAAGCTCTCGAATCTGACAGGATTCCGATGGTGGAATGGTTCTGTTGCAAGAGCAACCGGGTGAAGAGAGGGTCAGTTTCTACTCGGCATTCTAAACTAGTTACCTTGTGATGATTTTCGATTGAAAAATATAGATAAGATGTAATTAGCAAAGCCACTTCAGTCATCCTCCCCCACCCTCCAATTGGCAACAGGCATACGTATTTATCTTATCTTTCCAATATTCCTTCTGAAATTATTCCAAACACCACAGTGTAACATTATGTTACCGTCACAAAACCTACCATAAATGAATACAGGTTGCTGGCAGAAGTGATCTGCCTTATTATGTGAACACGCTGTGCGCTTTCATCACCAATCTGATGGTTTGATAATAGACATACCTGATCATTCCTTGGGAATTGGCATCGAGTTATCCTGACCCAATTCTACGAAGATATTTCACAAAACCGGTTTCCTCCACTCATTTCATATTCTTGGGCAGCCTTAGTGATTTAAATCATTTTTCCCAACCGCATGATGTTTTATGTACTGCATGATGGTGTAGAAAGGAATGACAAACAGTTATGACAATGTGTGATACAAGTTTGGAAATAATTGTTTTTGCATTGATTGTATAAAAGAAAATCTTGGAAAATGACTAATATTAATGTAGACCAAAAAATGGATTGCTTACGTGAAAGATAAATTGAACGACATTTCGGTTATCTTCCAGCCCTTTTTTTTTTGGTAAACACATAATGTTCAAAAGACAGTGGAAATTGTTTACATTACATGATTCCTCTTACTAGAGTCATGATAATGTACAATGCAGATTTATTTATAAAAAAAAACTACCCCACTACTGATTCAAATGATTAGTTTTAATTCATATCATAAGAGGGGAAAATGAAGAATGTTTTTAACATGGCTTGAGTTATTTTACTTTCATGATATCATCGAATAACAGCTAACCTCGACGCCATGTTTAAAATGGAAGCATTGGAATTATAGTAACCAATACAAGTAATAGTAAAGCATAACCAAAGGATCAACAAGTTGCAAAACCTTTCAGAAAAAATCATTCTTATCGCGACAGAGCCTTAGAGATATTGATTTGTAGAATCGGAAGGACAGATGTAGAGAAAATAGAGAGACAGAAAGGCAGAAAGGCAGAATATAGGGATTAGAGATAATACTGGCTGACTGACTGGCTACCTATATAAGACGACAAATAAAGAGTAAAGGAGAGATATTTCCCAGGGTATGTATGTTGGTAGTATAGTTTGATCATCTGACGTGGAGTACCCTTGATAGATAAGGTGGCATCGCGGAGGTTTGCCCCCTCGGGTCAATCTCCTGCGTGATTCGAATTAAACAAAGGACATACAATCAACCTAAATAGATGTCTGCAACCCCACGTTGAGATTTTAAAAAAAAAATCATAAGTATTTCATTGTCTTTAAAGGCCCTATCTCACTGAGCGGCGAATTCGTCAACTTTTCTGACGATTGTTGGCGAAAATCAGCGACTTTTAGTAACGTTTAGCGACAATTAGCAACATTTGAGTGAATGTTTGCGAAAGTCTATCCGACTATTATCGACTGTAGGCAAATATTAGCGATTGTTTTTGCGAAGATTAGCAACCATTTGCCAATCCTTTGCCACTATTTGTGAACGTTCGTGACCTTTTGATGACTCCTGGCACCCTTAATGTTTCGAATTTAGAAAGGAACCATATGGAATCGTGGTCGCTAGCATTGGCGAAACATAGAGAACTTCAGTGACAATGTCTTACAACCGTTTGTAAAGGCTTAGTACTGTTTTGCAAACGCTTACGACTGTTTTACAAAGGCAAAATATCGCTAAAAGTTGCTTAATGTCGCAAAGGCGGACCCTGTTCGTCGCCAACATTTGTCAGAAAAGTTTGCGAATCCAAAATTCGCAACGTTCGTAAAGCATTCACCGCTCAGTAAGTTGCACCCTGAAAAGTCTGGAACCCCACGTTGAGATTTTTTTTTTCATAAGACTATTTCATTGTCTTACGAAGAGAGATCATATACAGATCATCGTAAATCGTATTTACCGTTCTTGTGTGTAACATTATCAAAGATTATCCATGTTTAAATATGTCACTTACAATGCTAATGGCTTTTAGATATCATGGACAAAGGGCAAAAATATTCGCTTGCACTTTTGTCTGTTAAAGGTTTAACTGCCTGTCAATGGTTGAAATCTCGTCATTTTACTGAATAAAATGAACTTATATCAAGCCTTTTGAACAATGATTTGGACGTTATGTCTGTATTTATCAATCTCAATGGTCCGTGCCCAATTTGGATGGTGCTCTCAAATATATTGTATGTGTAGGACAAAAATCATATACCAAATCTGCGCAGGGCCTATATATGCGATGTTGACTGATAATTCATCGAGAGATGATTATCGTTTATCTCCCACCATGATCCAAATAACAGTTTATCCTGGGCCCTGTTTCATTAAACTCAATACCAATAACAAGTTATAAGCTACTGTTATAAGCTACTGAGCCCTGGCATCTGATTGGCTGAGAACAAATTTGTCATAGAAATTTAGCAGTTGTTATAGATTACAAGGTTTATGAAACGGGCCCCAGGTGTTTGCATCTCCTTTCCATGTAGGAGTTTTAAAGTGAAACATTCTGTATGAAATGATTGAATGTTCCTATGAGTTCAGAACACAGTTAGTTGACAGTCCCCCTGGCACCCGTGCATTCTCGTCAAATCAAATACTATTCAGAGTTTTGTTATGATTGTCAATCAGGTTAGGTCCTTTAAAATCTCAAGATTTAGAAATATAAGTAGTGGGAATTTCCAAAAGTTAACAGGAAATCTTCCTTTTCTGTCCGTATTACACAATGTAAGGAGGTGATTTGAATGTATTTGTCTCTTGGAGGATTATTGTTATCCTCTTATTTGTCCTCTGACGACAAGCCATCTTACATGATACATTAACAGGATTAACTTATTGCGCTTATTTATTATGACTACTTCTAATATGGTAAATGCATCAGGAACATATTGAATATTTGTTGCTGTAGGCGTAAGTGAAGCTTTGAAAGCGACCGATTATCTGAGGTGATGTAAAAGCTTGATGTAACCTTCTTAAAACGCCTGAGTCACATGCCTTCACAACACCGTGGGTGAGAACCTAGCTTGATAAAATTAGTTAGTTACACAAACAGCTCTAACAGGAAATGGTGTTCACCTTCTTATGATATGGATTCCTAACGAAAATGTAATTCCCCAAAAACGATGCCACCGACTGACTGTTAAACATCGGTGCCTAAAGTGCCCACATTTCATGCTTTAGGGGGCCACCATTGTTTCTGTGCTATTTAGACGAATGTTTTGGGCTGAAAATGTGCAGTTGGTGAAGAAAACCAACCCTGAACAATGCAGTGAAATGTAATTATGTTGATACGCACAGAAGACCATATGGGCCCTGAAATGCTCCAAAAGGGCCCAGAGGACAAGCAATTCTAGGCAGTGAGTAGGCTTGCTTTAAACTTTTTTAATGGGGTAATAGGATCACATTAAATCTCTATTTCGGTATCACGACACAATCATGATACATTGTGGGTATGAGGCTTTGATAGCCAAATATGTCTCAGACCCTGGAGTCCTGAAGCTTTTCATCGTAGCCCAATAGGACAAGACAAGAATTTTTAATTAAATATTAAAAACGGGCCCACCATATGGTTAAATTGTCTTGCTCGAATAATGTAGTGCTAATTATATATATTGATTATTTTACTAATCTCACTGTAAACAAGTACGTTTATAAATCTACCTAATTTCAAGAATCAAGATTTTCAGGAGAAATTGTGAATACTAAAATCAATGTATCAATGAAAACACCTCTCATGTGAATGTCACCGTCCCATGCATAGCCTTTCGTGCATTCCCACATAGCCTTTCGGCGGACGAGGCAAGGAATTTTTGTTCGATGAAAGTCTTTTACTCAATCATGTTCATTCATACGTTTATTCTTAAAATGGAGCTCGCTCTTGTAAAGAATTAGTTGTGATGAAATAGGGTAGTCCATTATTCAGTACAGAGACAAAGCGTCTATGTGTGCTGTACTCAATGTATAGCTAGCATTCAGGAGTATACAACAAATAATTTGCTATCATATCATGAATTATGAAGATATTCGATCAAAATGCATGAGGACACTGGATTTAATAGTGAGTGCATCTCAACTTGCTCATAAAGGATTGCAAGATAGGTAGAAATGAAAAACAGACAGCGTGGAACTGTTCTGCGAATTCTTTCACATGCACCAGAGTTGTATTTTCAAACTCTTGTTTAGCATTTTAAATTTCTCCTGAAAAAAGCTTGAATATCGGAATTTGAGTGTTTATACGTAGTTTTTTTATAATGAGACATATTTGGCTATTTGTGTTTTGATACCGAAATAAAGCTTAAATTAATTCTATTGACTATCTTGAGTTGCTGGTCCTTCGGGCCTTTTTTATTGAACTTCAGGGCACTTGCTGTCTCCTTTGGATCTTAGTAACCTATCCAATACTTCACTCTATCGTTCAAAGTTGGTTTTATACACCTAACGAACATTTTCTGGCAAAATATTTGCTTTGAAATACATAGAACCACTAATGGACCCCTAAAATCATCTTTCTCATTTTTCTCCGACAGTTTTCTCAGTTAACTTTTTATCTCAAATTTTCTCTCTGTGAGGTATAACATGCAAGTTATTCGTGAAATGATGATTACTTTCACTTCGTGAATAAGTCCTTAGCGTGATAAGGCCAAGTCATCCAAACCACAGAACAAATTCAAACTTCCGCAGACCTCACCGAACACCAACTAGATTCATTTTCTAATGTAGAAAATGCATGAAGAATTCGTTCGCGAAATCGGATTTAAATTCATTTCCGAAATTGGCGCGGATCGGGCGGGTCCTACTCTTATCTCATCCGTCGGATGCACACATCAAAGCAAAAAAGAGGGAAGGGGAAAAGGGTTCACATTTCTTTACCTCGTTATGTCTTTTTCGTGAGATCATTCCGAGAAATAACTCTCTCATTTACATATCACGGGTTTATTTACATCGGAAATCAAAAGAATTATCCGCTTATTGCGTTACTCGCCTGTCAAAATTCATAAAATATTCTGCTAATGATCACGCAACAACATACTAGTCTAACATCGAGCCCGACTTTGCCTCACTAGAAATCCTGTGTATTTTCGTATGATTTCAAGTGATTGTTTCATGTGAAAGCATAATGTGTCATGTGAAATTAAATATTAACAAATATTTGTTTAAAAATAATTGTTTTTCTATCGAAATCTCAATATTTTAGAGCAAATGCCTTTGTCGGTTTTTTCCTTACTGCGCGTTTATTTATACGGGCTTCTTTCTGCAACAACCCTGCGCTATTTATAATATTTAATTGATTTAAAATAAAAACTTAATATAATTATACTTTACTGATAATGACTCTAACTACAAAATACATTGATAAAGCAGAGCAATAAAGGTGACAAACGCGTGTATCATTTTAAAGGTGCACGCGGGTGTGTACTGTGTGGTAAACCGGTGTGTGGGTGTGAGGTGTGTATCAAATGGGAGGCGTATGGTGTGTGTGTGTGTGTGTGAACATGTATGTGTTATTCTGTGTCTTATGATCGATCGCCATCCTCTTCGAGTCGGGATCCTGCAGACTCTGTTTATTGATAAAAACAAAGAACTCCATACCCACAGAGAAAGAGGAGGGTATTTCATTTTGTTAAATCTCTTCCACAACAATAGAACTGGTAAAAGAAAATTGTGTGAGTGATACATATCAGCATCAAATTATTTCTAACTGATCATAGCACGTTGCGCATTCTAGAACATGATTGTACTTAACTTGTTCTATCACGTTTATTGTTAATGGAATTGATTTTGAAGGTCTACCAACGTAATGATTATAAGGACGTTTGATAATCAATGAGCAAGCTAGGGGGCGCTACATAGATCAAACACTTTCTACTGTTTGCTCACATCAACCGAGTATTGATTTCTTTGTAAGACAATTCAAATAACGTCTGGTTGTTTTTTATAGGAAAATCTATACGAAACTGGCTCCATCCCGTTCATCGTATATATTTCAGTATTTATTTTCGCGTTACAATTATGAAGTCTTAAAATTTAAAGAAAAGACATGTTTGAAAGTATCGATCTACGTGTTTATTCTGAGCGTGTTTAAAGAGGAACCTGTTCGTTCTTTCATTCCTATCTTTTAAATGCATTAATTACACGGAAGACAATTAAAGACATAATTAACTGCAAATATTTAACCCGTTTTTTTTGGTTTGGGTTGTGCATGTTTTGTGTGGGGGAGGGGTTTTTCCAAGACGGTTGTTTATCATAGAAATAGTAAAATAAATTTTGAGTCATAGCTGAATATATCATGTTTGCTTGAAAGTTGTACTTCATTAAACCAATCAATTTCCTTCCACTACCAGGAAATCTTTGCCATGAAAACGAAGTATTACTGTCAAAGATATTATACTGTATTCAGCCAACGTTAAGGTGAACCATCGGTGACATAAATACTATTATAATACTATTGCTACTATTGCTAATAATCATAATTATAATGATAAGAATAATATCAAGAACAATGATAATAATATTAAATAACATCAACAACAATACTAATCAGAAGAAGAAAAAAAAAGAAGACAGTTAATGATCAATAAAAATGATTTTAAAAACAGAAGCTTAAAGACCGTCACCACTACTGGGTCAGAAGGGATTAGACCACACAGAGAGCCATC
>BEXV01000336.1:104698-120921 GCA_003118195.1 Hemicentrotus pulcherrimus | reverse complement strand
CCCCCCCCCCCCGATTTTTACGTATTTTATGTCATATTTAGAATATGAAGGCATTTGAAGGGCCATGCTTTCCACGGAACATGATTAATCTGATGTTCTTCCATCCTTGCATAATAACAATGATAACGCTCACAAATTATTTTTTACCTCTTCCCAGAACTCAACCTTCTCTTTAACTGTAGCCGCTAGGCTACAGGGCAAGAAAACTTTAAACAAATCGATCGACACACTTTTTTTTTATTTATTTTTTTTATTTGATTTGATTTCTGCATTTTTTTTTTCAAAGACAATAACCGAATAACAAAGAACATACACGTAAGGAATAAAATACCAAAATACAAAGAATGATAACTTCATGTCATAATGTCATTTACATAGAAACGTATACTAATAAACGAAACTTGATATATTTATATGTCATATTATTATAAATTTAAAGTGTTATCCGAACTATTTGTGGAAATAAGGGCAGGAGACCATATTCATAAGCGTTGCCTGACTAGTATGTCGGCCTCAAAAGAAAAATCTTATGGCGAAATTTAAATTGAATGGCTCTCCCTCCTGATCTCACGGCCCTTCTATATGTGTTTCTCTGAAACATCGACTTTTCCAACTACATGTATTAAAATGAGTTTTATCAGTGTCATAATAACAATGATACTTCACTGCTTATTGTTTTGACCGTCAAGATAGGGCCAGCATGCATGGGAGGCACAAGGAACACCTGTTACTTGGTCCTACATGTGAACAAAAACTTGACCCTTTATAAAGCTATCCAAGGATTCATCATCATTACATATATTAAATTGAATAAAGATACTTGTCTAAGATGTCACTCAACAGTTTCTCTGTCACCAAGGCCAGAAAGAATTGTTCTGCTTGCAGGATTACGATGAATTCCCCTCCACCATTATCCACAGTTTCAATCTTCACATTTCTCTGTCTCCGACACGGATTGCGTGATACTTAGAATTTTTACCTCCCCGTCGGGTTACGCTGATAGATTGGTCACTCGGTGTGGGCAAACCTGATACAACATCTACCAAACCCTAAGGGGACATGATAAATAATAACGAAAAATCACAAGCTACCATGTGCAGAATAGTACAAGTGTTTACAAATACATGCATAACTTAGTGGTATCACGTAAAAAAAATAACCTTAAAGACATCTTATTTCGTATGGGGTTGTTTACCGGTGACTGAATGATGACTGATTATTCCCGTCGTTGAATGAACTCAACCTTAGGATACAACTCTGTGGTAAAGATTGTTATTTACAAACAGGTGATAAGTGCTCTCAATCTTGAAAGGTATACGTTAAAGGTGCTCATCCAATCCTGGGAATTACAGTGCCTGAGGCACACGAGCCGTCATTTTCCTGACGGATGACTGCGTTAGCAACTGATGCAGCCTTCGACGTGTCGCAGAGAAGTCAAATAGTAACCAAAATTGAATGCAAAGTGAACAGTTTAAACATTGGTGTATAGGCTGTTTGCTTTCATAGGCTCGAATGCCTCAGCTAAAAGCGCAATCTGTTTGTCCGATGTAACCCTCACATGGTGCTTCAAAGACCGCAACAGTCGCTGACGCAGACCTCCGTCAGGCAAATGTCGCCTGGTGCACAACGGACAATATGCCCATACTATTATAACTATAATCCTTGCGCTAATCACGCCTGTTAAGTTAAATCGTACATACGCCATTAAATCAAAGCAATATGTGCCTTGACGTTTTTGTAGTATTACAGAAGCATGCATGGCACATCGCTTGCGCCCGTCTCTGACGTAGGCCTCCGTCAGGCAAATACATCTGACGAGCCAATACACATCTAGCTTGTCGTCTGTACCCATATTCATAGGCATCTGTGCGAAGGTGAGTTGTGAGTGGCGTGAAGAAAGGAAGATGATCTGTTTGCAAACTGTGTATAGAAGATTAAGCTAAAGGGATGAGTGTAGTCAGTGTAATGTATCCGAAGCTACTATAATTATGAAACGTTCGATGGGTTAACATTATATCTGTCCACGAAACGATATTCTGTTCATGATGGATACGTTTCGTATGACTTTATCATCGCTTGGAATATTTGTTTTTAATTTAGATGTTGCCCTTTGCTAAAACCAAATCCTGTGCTTTAAGGGATTATTGGCATCGACGATCAATATAATGCTATAGGTTAGCGAACTCTCCGATGTTATTTCATACACAGTTTACTCTCATAACTAATATTTGTTTTCCTTTTTTTCTTCGCTTGGCTGTTTTGTTATTTATTTGGCTGTTGCCCATTGCTAAATAAAAAGTAATGTAGTTGACAATCAATGGATCACCAAGGTACTGAGCTACCTCAATATCTCTCTTCCCCCAAACCCCCTCCCCTCTCTCGCTCTCTCTCCCCGTGTCTTTCTCTCTCTCCCTCTCTCTTTCTATATCTCTTTCTCTCCGCCTTTATCTAACTCCATCTTCTCTCACTCCCTTTCTATCTCTGAATCCCACTCATCCCCTCCTCTCTCTCTCTCTCTCTCTCTTTCTCTCCCAAATCTTTTTCTATCGCTGTCCCCTCCATATATCTCTCATACGCAATATCCGTCAACCTTTATTACTTCTCGGTCTTTTTCTCTCGTACTTTTGTCTTTCTCCGTATCCGGTATTATTTGTTTCTGTTAATAAAAACTAGGGAACAGATAGTATGGTGTAAATGATGAGGGGTGATGCAAATGAATTTTATTTAGATCATGTCTTACACGACCCAGAAACAGATTAAACCTTGATCTAAGCGACCGCGCAGCCCATCATCTTCGAATTCTAATCAAAATAATAATGGAAAGAACGTGTTGCATATTTATATCATACAAGCTAGTCCACCTTGGCTTGATTACAGGACGTATTTCTGATTAGGTATCCTATTTTGGATAATAAGGGGGTGTTAGACTTAAAGTCTTATGATAATAATAATAATAATACATTACATTTATACAGCGCTTATTACAATGTTTCTAAGCGCAAGAGAAAGAAGAAAGGACAAATGAAAAATATTGAATTACAAATAAACGGCAGACAAGAATATGACATTACACAAAATAAGGACTACATCAAAAAATTGATTGAAATTATTGATAAACCAGATATAGAATCAGAATTATAATAAACCATGTAAAATATTCAAATGTGACTTAAATACGAATTATCATATTCAATGTAATAATCATTCATATTGAAATACATATCCTACAACATTATGCAATATAAATTACATTACCATTAAACTGCAAGATAATATAATTATGCTCAATACAAAAACAAGGTAGAAAACAAAGGGGTAACAAAAATTTAACTTACACCCCTTTGTCTCCATACTATAGCCCTATGACAACGTATTTTTGTTTTACTAACAATTCATGTCATTGATTTCATCACCAAATGAGTTTTTCATTCATTTTTCTTCTTTTACCTTTGAAACTTGATAATGAATTTAACAAAAAATATTTTATTAGCATTTTATAGCTGATTAGGGTGTTTGTTAAGCTAGTATGAATAGTTGATATCCGTGCGAATGTAATTTAACATGAACAGCCCTGACCAGTTTATCATCACATGGCCAGCCGTGACTATAGGTATTTTCAAGAAAGGAGAAAATGCGGAAAATAATTATTTTTTTCGGCTAAAAGCAATAGCATCGTGGTATTTTCTGACTATCCATCGGCGAGAAACTTCCACCCATCATCGTAATATATTCAGGTATTGTAGTCTTTTAGAGAGGGTGTAGTGCTTGATATGAGAGGAAATATAATGAATTTACCATCCGGCAAACTTGAACCAAATTCAAATCAAATCTTCCTTGATTATAGAACCTATGTCCTTGCTGTGTGCAAGGATGATGCGTTGTTCTCTATTACGGCTTCACTCTGTCAATAGCTTTGGCGGGATTTCAGAGCACTTCTCAAGGGGGTTGGCTATCATATGGAAAACGTATCAGGATGTCTCCATTTACCATTCACTTTCAATTACAGTGACATTTTTCACCTCTGATATCATATCGGTAAATTGACATTGTCACGTGGCTTTAATTTCGCCGGCTAGGATCGGACTAATGGCTCCTACCCAACATGTATTTCATTAATATGATATTACTCCCATTTGAGTTGCCATGGTCATTAGTTTTTTTTTGTCTGACTTCGTGACAGATGTATCTCAGAAAACTGTGAGACTGCCTTTTGGGGAAAATGTAATAACAATTAAGTTGAATAATAAAAGTGTTATGCCTGTGATTCATCCTAGACATGGGCTTTCTTTCATAAATTATAAAGTGTCATATATATATATATATATATATTGATAGGAATGGACAGCACTGGACATCATTAAACAGAAACACGTTTCAATATCGCCTTCATAACAACAGCGTCCATTAGCTAGAGATTAGTCCTTCTTGCTGAAAATTAATGATTTCCATACCGTGCAGGTCAGTGTACAAAACGATGCCAGAAGTAATTGTTCTTGCTTCCCAAGCGTGTGACTCAATGTTTTGATTCTTTTAAGGTATAAGTAAACTTTAGTGCAAATCGATGTAAGGTTTGTTTTGTTTTAATAGTAGCGCTACTATTACAATACAAATAAAGAGTATCTAAGGATTCTAAATATGAAGTGATTTTCGTCAAGATTTTGAGTGTTTTGCAGATATTTTCTTATGATAACCCTTTGACCAACACCGTTAATATCGTCTAGTTTATATTTTCTCTCAGATCTTGAAGATGTAGAGTTCTATTGTGACTATTGCGATCATAGGAATTTACATATCTTACGTAGAACCCTTTCCAGAAATCCACATTTCCTTTAATTATGATAAAACCTGAGCATTATCTACAGAGAACCAAATACTTCCAAATATGACCAACTCTATCACAAATTACAGCATTTACATAACTATCTTCTACGTATAAAACCTTTCAAGATATCCACTTTAATTACGATAAACCTGAGCATTAGCAAAGGAGAACCAAATACTTACCAATGTGACCAACTCAAGCACAAATTACAGCATTTACATCACGCACTAATACAGACCACAGGATGCGTGCATCCATAACGTCTTCTCATCGGTCGCTTGTAGACAAGGAATGCTCAAGGAAATTTGCACGAAACATATCGACTTACTCCAAAACCAAATAGAGACAAGCTTCCTTTTCTTAAAAGTTCTTTGTATTTGCGTCATGTCAAGTCTTTAAACATATTTAGTGTAGGTCGTTTGAAAGCCAATACCTATTGGCCAATGTACATTTTACCTGTAAGGACAGTATCAGATATTTGTATGCCTTTAGGAGGGTTGGGAACTAAAATGAGGCTAAAATGTTAGTTGGAAGCCAGAACAAGATTCAAAGAATGTGAAAATTAATCTTGGGCATCATTCTCCGACAGATCAAATATTGTTATATAAAGATGAGAAGCACCTGAACATAAGATGTTGATTTAAAACATAATGGAGAGGAAACACCCTTTAATCAAGTCTGAGTGTCAGTAGAACTTGGAGTTTGATAGAATGGTGGATTTCGATGACGCCTTTGGGGAAGTCGATGATGTTCTTTCTCCAGCGTATGAAGTCCGTTTTGTGTTTTCACTTTTTCCGAGGGTTTACATCTTTATTATGAGGTTTTGCAAAAGAGAGAACTAATGCATGAGTTTAAAATATACCTATATCTGTCTAGATCCTCAATCTTAAGCATTCCTTTTGTTGACTTCATAATCGTACCGTCTCTTTCTTTAAATTCCATTTTCCATCCACAAAAGGCATGAGTATTCATTCCTCTTCTCTCTCTCTCTCTCTTAGTTTTTAAAACTTTATCGTTCCCTATCTTTCTATATATCCCACTCACGTAATATGTATGTAACCCATCCACTAAATCTGGTTTATCTAGATATCTGTTTATTGCGCATTTGAACAGCTACGATCGGCAAGTTCAAATGAATTATTGACATCATCGTTAGTGTGATTCAGACCAGAATATTTTAGTAAAGTTAAACCATCACATCCATCTTTCTATCTCTAATCTTAAAGGGGGAAAAGCTTGTATCATTTTATCTGGCAATAATTGTGTTCTCTGCACCCCCCCCCCTTCCCCGCCCACTATAAATTGATTGCCTGAGTGGTGCCAACATGGTTTCACCAGCCCATGAGAGAGGGTGTAGCTCTCAGACATTTTCCTCCCCCTTTTCCCGCTCATGTCGCCTTCCTATAGTCTTATTTCCGCCCGGTTTCCGTACATATTCCCATTGTCATAAGCCATTAAAATCACCTACCCTGGTCAGAAAATTAAGTCTTTTCCACGGGTCACATCCGAGACTTCCTGAGGAGTTCATCAAACGGACAACTTTACATCGAAACAGGACAGATGAGGGTTTTTCCCCATCACATTTCATTCAACGCCTTATATCTAGAAGAGTTTTTTCAGGTCATTTTTGAAAATAAGGGACACAAGGGTGTCAGTTAATTACCCTGCTTGATTTATCATACAATGTCGTAAAGATACGATCAAGTAATGCAACTTAAAGTAGCGTTGGTTTCACACTGGCAATGGCTTAATTACGAACAGTGAAGAAACATCGCTATGACAGAGACCATAAATCAAGAACATTGAAATGAAGCGCGTCATGCCAAGTTGATATTATGTTTTATAACCCATGTACAAGGAAGGTCGTTGCGATGAATCATAGAGGAGTTTGGGCGTGAAAAAAAGATGTATTCGGTTACTTGATTTGTTTTCTTGATGGAGGAGGCACACTCTCACATAAAGGCAAGTCGTAAGGCTCCCCTCTGGTCATGATGGTGAATTATAGAACAGCTCACCATAAACAATCAGTAACTACGATCGTCCCTGAAGCTCACTATTCAAAACGACTAATATAAGGCCATGCAATTATAGGTAATGGCCATGCAGCAACGCCACATTTATGACTAAACGCCATGTTGCGTCATTAACCCGAAATGCTTTCTTGCTGTTACGCAGGCGCCATGACTTTACCTCGCAAGTTGCAACTTATGTTACATAAACCCGTAACTACCCATGACAACGTAATTGCCAAGGGTATGTGATGTGATAACCATGATCCATTCTGTATGAAAATGATCCTAAGGGTTTTAATTATAATATGGTGCGGTCACACTTGTGCCTTGTGTCTGGACGTGGCTCTCCCTTGGAACGTGACCATTATAGTGGCAGCTAGGCATCTAATGCTATGGTCACAATCTACTGTGCGTCTTTTTGCACAAGCGCGTCCGCACCTGGATGGTCTGATGCAAAGACGTTTAAATATAATTACTAGACGGAAAGCAGCACGCGCGGAAACCATTACAGGAATGGGATTAGGCTCCGCACTATACTTTTAAATTAATACCCCGGTCATTTTGATTCGACTGCTAATCCGCCCATGTTAGTGCACGCGCGTTCCGCCAATTCAACCCGATTCAACCCGATTCAACTACATTAAAGGTAATACAAAGTTTTGGGACACTTTGGAAATTAGCTAATTAGCTAATATACTTCTGCTTTCGAGAAAAATTGAATATCAAAATTAACCGGTAATCCCGGTAAATTTTGATTAATTACTAATAGTACCTACGGCCATACAATGGTAGCTGCGACCATGAAAATCTCAGAATATGTAGTTGTGATATATATTTTCAAAACAGAAATAGCCAATCGGTCAATTTTGTTCGGAAACGTTGTTGTATAGCTTAATTAATATCTTGACCTTAAACATAAAGAGTTTATTTTTTACAATTTCATTACTTTAGATTCGATTTTAATCGCGAAAATGATCGTTGAACATTGTAGTATCGTATATACTTCCAATATGTTCATTTGAAACAAATTTATGACCCCATACCAAAACTTTGTATTACCTTTAACGCTCGCATCCTAGTACCGGGTACCCATTTAACACCTGGATGGCGAATGACAAATGTATATTAATGTCTTGCCAAAGGACATTAGTGCCGCGGCGGGACTCGAACCGCGAAGGCGCGAACCATGCGATTTATAGTCTGGCGACGTATCCACCTGACCACGACTCCTCTACGTAATTTTTTTCAATTGCATTTTCATGATTTTTCCAGAATTCTTTTGTCGCCCCCAAACATCATTTTCATTAATAGGAGTTATGAAATGACAGATTGATTTCCATATCACAATATGAATGACATACAGCTGACAGATGTAGATCACCACAGAAACTTTTTTTCGTCGATTCTTTCTAAAACAGTGACTTGCTGAAAATATTTGCTCTGATGCCAGATAAAGATTGGTGCATTTTTTTGTAGGTTCTACCTGTCGCATACAAATCAACCGAATTCAAACAACCATGAACAAAAAGTACATTCCGGCATTTGTTCTGACTAAGTGTTGTCACTAAACAGGGGGTTTAATGTAAAAGCCTGTAATAGCAAGCTGAACATAACTCAGAGGTATGGCTCTTTCATCGGGAGATTATGGCTCCAAGTTCGTCCATGGGAATGCGATTTCAAGTCCGATAAAAAGGAAAATTTGGAGGATAGAAAGAAAGTGTCCTCCTTGGGGTGGGATACACCCGTTGATTGTTGAAGGCCAAACGACTTACCAAATATGTGTATTTAAATTTACAAAGGGCTAAATGGATACTCTTATGATATTCCCTGTAAGCCAAAGAAAGATGGCTCTAAGAAATGACCCAATTCTGCTGGGAAATAAAGTGAAAAGGTATTTCGACTTTACTAGCTAGAGGTTTTTTTTTTTGTTGTAATTATTATTTTATTTATATTTATGTTTATTCATAGCAAGGCTCCATTTTAAAGCACGCCATCCGTGGCTTTGAGTGGGATTACCCTACTCTGTGTATTAAAGGGACATAATGAATTAATACAAAACCAATGTTATATTGATACATGATGTTAAAAGAAAAGAAGAAGAAACGTAATGGCATAAAAACCAGTGGAATTACACAGTCATACACCAATCAATGACCATTACATTGACCATGCTGAGGGTTCTCGTATTCAAACTAAAAAAGTCCCAGAGAAACACAAAGTAACCATTATTAATGCTTCACCTTGCAGTATTAAAAGAGTTGGTTCGTTTCAACAAAATGAGAAAAAACTTGTTCAAAGTCCAACAAACATAATCATGTTTAGGACGTTTATTTTCTAGCGGTAGGACTAGTTCTATACTAGCTCCTTTTAGGCCCACCTTTCTCGGCCCATTACTCTGATAAAATCGTCTGACAGAATTCTTCCATTGTTTTAACATTAATTTCTATATTTTGTTTAACTTGGATTCCACAACAATAATAAAATAGAATTTTAGACAATTATAATGTTAAGATATATATTGTGTCATTTGCAAACCTTTCATTTCCTTTTCTAAAAATGACCATGTACAGTATTCCAATCTGCTGGTTTTGTCTTTAAACCCCAAAAAAAGTTTCCTGGAGAATGCTCAATGGGAACCTAGATTCTGGAATTCCTTCCAGTCATTAAAAAAAAAGAATTCAGGTAAGGTTGGGTGGCCTTTTTCTTATTTCCAATTTTGTTTTTGTTTTGTTATGTGATGTTTTCCCGAATCTTGCGTCTCCAGGAATTCATAAAGCACGTGCTCTATTTTTCATGTTGACGTTCTGCGCTCCGGTTGGTCGCAGCTGCACAAATCGACGAATGAAAATCAAAACCAACTCTTACCCCAAGTACAGTAGATAATAAACGGGAGTAGAACATACCATAAACCAGCTTCAGGTATTTATTCAATTGAAATTGAAGCTTAAACTATGTGAAGTATACGGGTTTCTCTCTGAGCTTTGTTTGACCGTTAGCACAACATGCGTCAGTGCTAGTGGCAAGACACGTCTTAAAGATTTAAGACGGATAATTAGTCAATGGAAGGGTATTTAAAAGAATCGAGAGTGGGTATACATGTGATTTCATAACTTGTCATTTCTTCGTTGGGTTCTTTGGGATTGAGATGTTACAGGCATACAGTACTCAATATTTTTTTCAATAAAATGGAGTATCCAGGCTACACTAGTCGTGATCGTAATGCCACCAGATCGGGAAGAGAGAGAGAGAGAGAGAGAGAGAGACAGAGAGACAGAGACAGAGACAGAGAGAAAGAGAATACTCGTGAACATAAGAATCTAGATTTGTATATCTAAAATACAATTCTCTCATCGTTTATTATTTTTTATTTCCGTGGTCACAAATTCACGAGGCAACAATATATGCACCATTTCCGCTCACCAGGGAATATTCATTTGATATTGTCATCATGGATACATCGGCAATGATATTCACAAGAAGAGGATTTTTGTTTTCGGTATTAGATAAAATCAAGTAATAGTAGAATATCACTTATAATTTTGCACTTAAAGGAACAATGTCCCATTTGCAGGCCCAAAAATGGAAAGGTTAAATTCCAACGGCATTTGAAAGATAATATTAATTTTGAACTTCCCTCAAAACGGAAGGCTTGAAAATGTCATTTAGTGGGACAATAACGAGCATAAGCAGTCGTATTGACTTTAGTGTGTGTGTGTGTGTGTATTTTGGGTTTTTACAGACGTGTATCAATCAGATATGATTATTTACGTCTGGGGACCGACGTTTAACGTCACCATCCGAAAGACGTGACTCAGTTTCGAACCTGCGTCCTCGGCTGAATCAGTTTGTAACTTCCACTGTTAGCTGGATTACAGGCGCACGCCTCAACGCCTAGTTAACTTTAGTGATTGCAATCAATTTAGTGATAGCCTGATTTCCATACCCTTGTGCCGAATGGTCGTACGTTTTGTGCTGCGCAAAGATTCAATCAGTTTAATTTGGGCCATTACAAGAAGTGTGTTATTGATGTAGACAAATTCTCATGTACCCTTTACAGCTCAATGTTTGTATGTTATTACCAAAAACAAACAAAAAATCAGTCAGAAGTCTAGAAAATAAACGGGTTTCCTTGCATGATTTGAATAGGTGGGACATACGTAACATATTCATAATTCCTGCAAAGTTCTACAGAATTTGGTGTTGGCTGCAAATGAGACATAGTACCTTTAACAGGGAATGCTGTAATGCATATTTGACTTGTATCGTTTAAAGAAGTATGTAGAGTATGTGAGATTTCCAAATCAATTAAAAATTAAGCGAGTATGATGCTGAGCTGTACTTTATCAAATAAACTTGTTATGTACCTTTCATGAGAGTACAACCGTTTCCAAGAACATTTGCAGTACCCCGTTTGAACCTCCATCCGGATCCCATGTGTTATATGTAGGCAAATAATATATTAATTGTTTACCTATTCTCTCGAAGAAGTATAACCTGAAAAATCTACCCCCTCTCCTCCCTCCCTTTTCTGTTTCCTTCCTCCCGGTGAAAACAACAAATAGTTTGCTTCTTCCGAGAAGGTTAGGATACTTCCGATTTGTGGGATGGATTGAATTCAAAACAAAATATCCGATGAATAAATAATGAGTTGATTATGAAACCACCTCAAGCCTTTCTTTGGATGAAGTAGAGGATGTTGATGTTCCTCTCCCCAGTGCAGGTGTGTTGCTCATAAGAATATGTAGGTGGTCTGTACTCTATACCTTTTTTTTTTTTCTTTACTTTTTTCTGTTCTTTCTTGGGAGTGGGGTCTTTGACTTCCTGGATGGTCGATTTACCTGTTATTAAAAGTTGCACGAATCTTAAAAGACAGCACAGTCAACGCTTTAGCTTGTTTGGCTGATAGCGGGAATACACTGGAAAGTAAAGGGCACATATCAGGAAAAAAAAATACGCCAATTAAGTTTTAATTTTTGTTACTCAAACTGACCGCTGACACAAATTGCATAATCAGTTGGGTTTTTTTTGTGTTCGTTATTTTTAGTTGTGTCATATCATGGTCTAGAATGGTCAACGCAGACGTAATGGAAAGACGATTTAATAGTGAGGTGCGATATGACAATAAGGACGTTTCTCATATCTATAACACGACAGTTTGAGGCACTATAAATGTTTGGAATGTCAACTCTTTATTGGAATAATTAAAGTTAAAACATCGTGAGTTGATGAACATTATGTATGATTGTGTATTTGATTCATTAATGATTGCTTCAGACGACATACAGGGATGTATCAACAAACCCTCTTCAAGTTCACGTTTATATTTCTGCTCCATTACTTTTCATTCGAAAGAGAGAGAGAGAGAGAGAGAGATAGAGAGCGAGAGAGAGAGAGAGAGAGGGGGGGCGGTATGAAACATAGCTAGTATTTATGACACCATTTTGGCGCCGCCGTCTAGATATTGTAGTTGATTTTTTTATTTTACGACGCTTGTCATTCAGTTTGGAATGTTTATGAATTTTGAATAATTACGCAACAAGATTAGTCGTGAGTTCAGTCTGAATAAGGTTTTACCCTGTCCGTGCATTAAACAGTGCACTATTTTAAAAGAAGCCTGTAAACCTGACCCATATCCTCTATAGCTTGACGTGGCAGGACATAAGATGACGGCGCCGAGCTGCAGAACAAGGAAAATGATATGGGAGGGGAGGAGATTGATTACTTAATACCCATTATACATCTACGTGAATGGCCTCCAGTTCTATATCGAAAACGGAAATAATACGTTAAATTAGCAAAGTGCAAGGCTAGGTGGTTGCTTTATTGGAAATTGTATATAACTTTGCTGGTAAATTTACACCCCGCGGAATTTCGGAAAATTGAAGACACGAGATAATGTATTTAGATTCGTTGGAAATGATTGTCAGTGATATATTGGCTTCCGTCTAATTTTGAATTGTTACTTGCTCAGGCAAAGAAGAACATCTGTCCGAGAGATTTTGTTTTAAAGCTACACCTTGTCTTCATTTCAGCCACAAACTAAAACCATCCCAAAATTTTCACATACAGACAAACAGCATGATTCAAAAGTAAAACATTGCTGAAAAATAACAAATATATCAATCTTGTAGATGATTAGCCTGTTAACAGTAATGGTGGCTTTTTATATAGCGCACATAACTTCCGTTCCGCCGTGACGATCCGTCATTATTACCCCGGTCATGACTGGCGGTCAAATACCGGGTACCCATTAACACCTGGGTGGAGAGTGGCAAAAGTGTATTAATGTCTTGCCAAATGACATCCGATCCTCACCAGGCTGAGAGTCGAACCTTGGATTGATAGTCAAGTGAATAAACCACTATACCACGTCGCCTGTATTTTGTTTTGTTTAATGCGTTTAGAAATCCTAACGCAAAATACAACCCCTCTGTTTCTACATGATTAAATTTGATCTTTTGGGTAACGAATAAGAGATGAAATAAATTTTAATTTTAAATGATCTAGGACTATGTTATAAAATGATTGGAAGAACCCTGCTCTCCTTGTATACATCTCTGTTGAGATGAATATAGTCTATGGTTGAATGAAGTCAAGTGGTGAGAGGTAGAGAGAAAAAGGAAGAGAGAGAGAGGGGGGGGGGAGAGGGAGGGAGTTATAAGATGAACGAGGGAGGATATGAAGGTGGTGACATTGTTTTGTCACCAGTGGCATACCATGACATGATGAGAAGATGGAGGAGAATGGAATGTCTTCAACAACAATCAAACATCCACCAAGTCTCTCGCGTGAGAACCCTGCTTTCTCCGAATGGTGGTCGGGTCCGTCCAGCATTCGCGCGAAAAGAGGCGCGAGAATTCCAATTGGGTTGTTCGAAGCCTTGGATGTTCAATGACACCTTAAAGCTAAACTGTAGTACTGGTAATGTGATTGCATTGTGAAAGAAAAGGTGTGGAAAGGATCAGAAACAGTTAATCATGTAGCATGTAAGTATTGGTGTGCACTGCAAGGGTCTGGAGTCATCAAAATCATAATAAGTTTGACCAAGCCTTGGTAAAGTAACAAGCACTGTACACAGAAAGCTATATATGGGACAACACACATGGTGTCGGGGCTGGTACTACCTTGATTTCCTTGTCTTTCTATGCTCATTACTCAGCCAGTATACATTTTCTTCCAAAATCGTTTGGCACATGTTATTTCTTTGTAATCTTGAACATTCAGTGTAAGTTTCGTTTGATTCTGTGAAAATTAATTGTCTTTTTTTTACCAGTACTGGAGTTTATCTTTAATACAAAGTAAATCGTCTGATGGTGGTTTGGAGGCGGTGGATTGGCTACCAGGGGTCTCAAATGAAAGAGAAAGGAAGAGTGATGGAGAAAGACAAAGGAAGGAGAGGGAGAGGTAACGTGAATATAATAAGACTACGCCGAAAGGAGCCCCCTCCCCATCCTCATTTTCCATTGCCTTGTTTCCTCGCATTCCCCCCCTCCCTGATAATTATGTCCTCCCTTCCCCACCCCTTCCTCACCCCCTTTCTTACCCCCTCTTCCCTACCCCTCAAATGACTCCAGTGTCTCTATGACTTGAACCACACTCGGAAGAAAGTCTTCATTCACAAAGTGCCCATGCAAATGTTACTTAAAAGGCTACCCCTTATAGGCAAATCGCCATCTAAGCTAATATTACCGAAATTAATGTAAAAAGGTATGAAAAATAAATGTATTTTGAGGTTTGTTTTCAATCTCTGGAACTGAAAACAGATTTGGTATGTATTATAAACAGACTATCTAATTTGACGATTTTTCATTAACTGTTACTTTTATTGTATTCCTACATGTATTTTTTTTTATTCTGGAAATATTAATTTATTAAAAATGAACTTCTTTTTTAGGAGTGATTCTAAACTTTGCCTGAAAAAAAATAACAAATTACTTGGTAAAATATGAAATTTCAAATGTGTCTCTACGTATAACGGATGCTCCGATTGGGGATGCCTCGCATTGTGAACAGAGCAATTTAAGAGGAGCTTCACACCTTTCTCCACGAAGTCCGTTATTTCATGGTGAGCCATTGGTGACCGTGGGGAGAATGTGTGTTCGGATCAGAGGTGCCCCCTACATGATGAGAGATAGGCTCTACGTGCGAGCTTGACTGACATTCGAAGAGTGTGACACGTCGAATTCCACTGGCTCGCTCGGTCGACGTGACATTGATCAATGGCATTTCATCATATTATATCAGCGTCTTATGATACCATTCCAGGGGCGTCGTAGTAGAAGGGGGGTAAGTATCACGAAAGCTGGGCCAAGGACCACCCTCGTTTCCCACTAGGCTGCATACATATGGTGTCATATATATATATATATATATATATATATAATTCAGGGGCGGCGCGAGGGAATATATTCAAGGGGCAAGGAAAGTCTCTGACGAGAAGAAAATGAGGATAAAAAATGGTTCTCACTACTTTTTCCAAAAAGGCATTTGTCGCGAACATCTCTGACATGTATGCAAGCAAGTAAAGGTTTTGGCATAATTATTGGCTATTTTGGGAAATATCACGGGGGCACACCCGTCCCTCCGCCACGACAACAACGCTACTCTTGTATTTATTCTGGCAGTCGAAAAGGCCAATCCTATTTAAAAAAGGACACCTTTGTTGAAGGTAATAATAATAGGCATTTATATAGCGCCGTCTATCTAGACATTCTATTTCGAAGCGCACAAATTATTTTAAAAATTCACTAGGTTCTGTCAACTTATTCTGACATGGTTAGCTAAACAAAGAACAGATATTTTTTTCTTATGCTAATAAATTTGACATTATTTCCAGTTGAAAGTGGAAGTTTGCACGTTATAAAGTTGAAGAGATACAAATTGTACTTGCCATTTCTTCAAATAGTGTTGGTTTGTTTCCTCACCCCTTTTTAAATAGATTTCTTCCTGTGAACAAACCATATGAATGCATGTATCTTTAATCAATTCGTTACCATATTTCATTACTATTACTATTCCACTGCACTACTCCATTAGAACTGTCTTTCTAAAATACCCCTTGCTATTCTGTTGAGAGGTTGTGTGAATATCCTAATCTGAATTAATCACTGACACACACAAATGCAAAACATTAAAACAAGCATTTTTGAAAGAAATGTCCTAATACATCCCAAACTTTAATCTTCACATTTTACAACGTGTAGTTACCATCGATCAAAAAAAATAATTCGATACTTTGCTATTTTCGTAAGTGGCGCTATTGTAATTCTTTGCTGGATCCATTGCGTAGCAAGAGACTTAACAGTGGCACAGATGGGCGTAACATAATGCATACTTTTTTCTCCTAATTGTTTTCTTCTTCTACTTCTTCTACTTCTTCTACTTCTTCT
>BEXV01000336.1:71712-91647 GCA_003118195.1 Hemicentrotus pulcherrimus | reverse complement strand
TTTTCTGTATTGAGGATAGTACCCTTTGAAATAAAATAATTAATATTTATCATTGACATATATGCATATACAAAAAATATGTTACAATAAAAAAAAATATAAAAAATAAACGATAGATGTATAAGAAATGCGGCAATGATTGAGAAAAAAAAATTAGTTTAATTGTTAATATTTCGTTCCTATGCCAGGTAGGTAAATGTTCGATTTGATATAAAAAAATGAATTTTCAGTTCATGATGTAGATATAAGCTTGATCACGATGTCAAACATTACACGTTACAGTTGACATCTCACATATTTTGTCTTCTGTGAAATACTTTTGCATCTTACACTTCAAATTAACCTCTTTTGTTGGTGTTTTTTGTTTAAAAGTTTGTTTTTCCTCGACTTGAGTGTTCAAAGATTTTAATAAGTGGATGGTGTCATATGTACTGTCAGTGTTATCATCATGATTGCCTAGTAAGACGTCGGATTTCTTTTTTTTTAACGTGACGCCGTAACTGTAAGACAATATTGCCCTTGGCTTGATATGGTGTCCGTGAAAAGGAAAGGGAATATCCATTATCCATGAGGACTCGCATTTCATTACCGAAGAATTAAAATTTGATACCCGATCATTTCGGGTTTTCCGTCTGGAGTATTACGTGTGGGACTGTTCTAGAATATCATGCAAATTGAACTGAACATTGTAAAGTGAGTTAACTAAGAAAAAACGAAGTGTACGAGATGTTTACTGAGATTTAAAGAATTTATGCCAGAATTTAAAGAATTCTAGCACAAGCAAACAGAAATGAGCATTTCCACTTATATTGAGAACAGCTTCCAAACGTTAGATGATTGAAATCTCATCTTAAATCGCATTTCTTATGCTCTATTACAAATCCTCCTCAAATAACTTAATCAAAATAACATGTATTGAAGAATCTTAAACATCATTAATCATCATTTTTGCCCTAAAATTATAAACTTAATTATCGTCAGCTTCTTCGTGTAAATAACATTCTTGCAAATTTTATTCTACAGTGGTCTTTATATCTATAATGAATAAAGTATCGCTGAATGATTTGTACGATCTTAATTTCGTTGACATACGCTACAGAGGAAGGCATGATTTAAAATAGTCTTGCATATAATATAACTTGTCTTCTAAAGATAATTTTCGTTTTCAATTTGTGTGTATGCTGTGCATAAATCTATTCTGAAAATTAAGTTTGAAAGGCGTATTTATCACGTAGGGTGTTTATTTTACACAATACCGGATGTAAACCACAAGGCTGCTGAAGCATAATGTCATGGATTCAATTCTCGTCACGACATTATGTGCTTGAGCATTGTGCGTGCCTGTAAAATAGCGACTGGTTAGAAAGCTCCATAGGGAGTGGGGAATGTTCCCACACTGTGTGCGTGCAAGCCATACTCCGATGACCGAGTAATACATGTATCTGGATAGCGTTGACAGACAAGATGCGCTACATAATTTCATACCATCATTGTCATCACCATCATTATCACAAATAGTATTGTTAAATATAGCATAAATAGTAGTAGTAGTTTAGTAGTAGTAGTAGTAGTAGTAGTAGTAGTAGAAGGAGGAAACAGTAGCAGTTTGTTAACCATCCACACAATTTTTTATTTTCTTATAAAACTTTATTCGTGTCCCATAACCTGACCCTCTCATTACTACGCATCCACGTCATGAACGTCCTCCTTTGCAACCCTTTCATTCCTCAACCACGTTCTCCGCCCACTCAACTCCGTTCTTTCGTCTTTCACAGTCCATTCCGATACTTCACTTCATTTCTATAAGTTATAGGTATCAAACATAATTATACACATGGTTTATGATAATTCTGATCCATATCTGGTTTATTCATACTTTCAATCAATTTTGATGCAGTCCTTATTTTGCAGGTAAATGATATTGCAGTTTAATGATATTGTCATTTCTATTGCATAATGTTGTATGATTTGTATTTCAAGATGCATATTATTATATTAAATGAAGATAATAGGTTGTATTTAAGTTGTATTTTAATATTTCATATGGTTTATTATAATTCTGAGTCCATATCTGGTTTATTTATATATTGCAATCAATTATGATGCGGTCCTCATTTTGTTTAATGTCGTATTCTTCTTTGCCGTTTACTTGATATACAATGTTTTTAACATGTTCCTTTAGTATTTCTCACTTTTCCTTCCTTATCCTTTCTTCTTTCCCTTGCGCCTAGAAACATTGTATTAAGCGCATTATAATTGTAATGTATTATTATCATTATTATACAATTTCAAACATGTACAGTACTTCTGTAGTAGTCTAAATCACACCATTGTATTCGCATATATACAGGACATTTCAAAGGAGTGTATCTTACAGAGTCCTAACCGTTCATGATAAATCGAGTCAATTTTAGTTGTTCAATTTTCATCTTAATTGGGTTATTATAGACATAGACGTACAGTTAGAATAACGCCAGGGCGTCGCATGCCCGACTACCAATTATGAAGTTGCTACAATTTGAGAGTGAACGAATCCGGTGAGCAAAAAATCAGATAATACTAGATGAGATATTTAAAAAAAAAATCAAATATAGCACTTTATTACACCTTATAACATTACCATGATTGCTATTATTCTGGGGTGGAAGTTTGATCGATAATTAGTCATTTCAAATTATTGGGGCTACATCCCGCGCGCCCTCCCCCTTATGCCAATCAATTTCTCCATAAACGTGACCATAAGTTCAAATGAATCTATTAAAAGCAAATTGCTCAACCTTTCAGAAAGAAAAGAAGCTGAAAAAGCACTGATACTGAAAAATAAACCTACTTCCTGACTTCTTGTGTATACCTTGTTCTCTTTCTCTTCTTTGTCTGTCTCACTCCATCTGTTTTTCTTTTTCTCTCTCTCCTCTTTATCTTTTCCCCGCCTTTCTCCCTCTTCTTCTCTTTCCCTTTTCCTCTTTGTTCACTGATTTTTCCCTTCAACGAAGTTTTCAATTGACTATAAATGTTATCGTGTTCAAAAGGGAAAAAACTGCCTACCTCTTAGACAGCTAACTTTTCTCTTTCTTGACATTTAATGGTGTGGTGCCTTTTCTTCTTTCTTTCTCTCTTTCTTTCTTTTTTTCCCTACGAAGATCTCGAATGACGAAAACTAATCCATGCGAATCCTCTTATCCAAGCGACACTCAGCTTCTAACAGGGCTAGCTGAAGGTAGAATACTGGCATCGTCGTATTACAACTTTAAAAAGGCAAGTAGGGCAACTGAAGAAAAACGTAGTGAAAAAAAAACACAAATAGATTAAGAATGAGTGAGGGATAGAAAAATTGGGACCTCGACACTTTCTTATGTAAATCGCTCCGAAGAGAGGAAAAACTGTCGTGTGTACATTCACGCAATAGTCATTGATGGTAGGCCAGCGCTAAAGGCAACCATTTAAAACTGTATTCCCAAATAAAATTTGGTGACATGAAATGATGATGACGTTGAGATGTTCTTCCTGATAATTTGGCTAAACTACACAGAATTTGACCTGATGATGTAACCTTCTATAGAGAACAAATCCGGAAGGCTTATCATACAGTGAGCCAACTACAAGTTATTACACAGTTTCTTTCTCTTCCATTCTTCTGTGTTACCACTTCTGTCCTTCCCTTGAATATCATTGGTCGAATTCATAACGGGCACTCGAGAATCAAGTCCTTATCACTTGAGAGCGAATCGCATCCCTGTATAGATCGTTACTCGTCACTCAAGAGCATCTACGCCTATATCCCTCCAGGGTATGTCACCGACCCGTATCCCATCCAGTAACATTTTCCTCAGCACGAGTTATATCCTAATGGACGTGATTTTATACAGGTGGAAATGGGCCCCGCCTCGGGGCTTCGCTCATATATTTTCTGCCGACGTAACTAGACAGCAATTTTGAGATTGATGCACTGACTTTGGTCTCCTTTATATATCTTGTTCGACTCTCTCGATCCGTCATATTTCTATTAAATCATTACGCAAGGTCCTTATGTGGCTCTCAGGCTAAAACCAGTTTAATTATGTTGAACGCCAATCAAAATCGACTCGAAACAAATGTAATGTTCATATTGAAGGCTATATACAGTCAAGGCAGAACCCCAGAACTCACAAAGGAATACAGAATAATCGTTTGCATTGAGAGATTTTCACATACTTCCATAAGCTGAATTTGCCGAGTAACAAAAAAATTGCCAAGTCATTTCCAAACAAATGAGAATGAATTGACATTGAGATCATGGCCCTAGTATAGCAGGCATCTATCCTCTCGTCACACTCCTCGCTTGAAGGAAACAATGTTTAGCCCCTTAGAATGGTGATTATCTTGCTCTTTATCAACTAAAATCACTAACACTGCCTAAGGGGATTCTAAATCGGAAAAGTGGATTTTGATCACTTCATTCATCGACCTAACAGATACAAATTACTCGGAAAAAAAGTAATCTGAAATAATTCTGAATTACTTTTTTAAATACTCCGAATACCTTTTACGACGGTGAACATGACCTACTATGTGAACGTGTGTTTCTAAGAAAATGTTTGATCTAATTGGAATGAAATACTCTGAGAAGGGATTGGTCAATTTCACCCAAAGTCATCTGTCCCACTAGAATCTAGGTCAGATGACCAATCAACCTTTTTAATAATTTCAGCAGAATGAATACCCAAATCGGACATTATTGCAATGATTTAATAGGTCAGGCACACACAAACGAAGAAAACGATTATGTGTTTAGAATGTGTAATGATAGTAAAGAGATTGTAAGAGCTTCACAGAGAGAATGATTGAAGCAAGCGTTGTGAAAGCCCTTCTTTTTCTTCAGCATAATTATTTATCAATGAATAATTCGTGATAGTGCGTTTAATATCATTATCAGTTACATTTCTATTATTATGATTTTTTTTAAAACTTTTATTTTGTATATGTTGTATCGTTGAAATGTAATTTGATTTGTATGTTTTGGAAAAGAAAACAAATTCATCAAATTCAATTAAAAAACAAATTTGAATTTGTGTTTACTTAACGACATCAATAGACCGTGTTACATGAAAATACATTTTATAGTCTTAAACCTTTTTACTCTCCTTCCTGGTGACCTATTGATATAAATATACCGTAGTAAATAACAATAAACTTGATATGTTTTAAATCTTTTAAACTCCTTCCCAATGACCTGATGGTATAAATAGAGCACGGTACATACACAATAAACTTAGCGTTTTAAGACCTTTTATTCTTCTTCCATCATGTCCACGATGATTTTATTCTTTGTGTGAAGTTGTAGTTTCATAAGCGGCAATTACTTCCTACCATTTGGTAATTCAACATTTCATGCCCATTGCCCCTATCGTACATTTCATCATATCCTAAAGGCAATACATCATCTTCATAATACAACAGTCATTAGAAGGTTCTCTATTTTGGTTCTAATTGTGCGCATTCACAAGGCCTTGGCAAGCAATTTCGGGTGTCAGTTTCGGGTTTTTCTTTCCTAACCGCTTTGCCTCATTCTATTTACACAACATCCTGATTGGAAATCCGCCATTTTGTTATCCAAATAATTTGCCTTTTTTTCGCGCCACCATGTCCAATCATACCAATCTAAAAACACTCTAATGGTAAATCAATACCCGTTTGCTGTGAGCGTTGCTTTTTGCTCTCATTAGAAACTGTCTCTGGTGTCTGCATTCGAGACAATGCTTCCGTAAACCGTATAATACGCTACAACTTCGGAAGGATTATTCATCTAAAATATATCAAGCTTCCCTACTGTGTCTGCTGTTCATGATACTAACGTAGCATGGCGTAGACATAATTTCCATGGAAGTGGGTCCTGTATCAAACCATTAAATATGCTCAAGATGACAGCGAAAGCCACCGTACAATACCGTTAACAATAGTACTCGTACATTAGTAGCAATGGACGTGTAAACATAAACGATGAAAAATCTAGGAGAGTAGATAACACTATATGAAACTTTGTTAGATGTAGATTAAAGTTATCTTCATGATAATCATCATTGCAGGTGTTTAGACAAAACACGATATTAAACTCAGTAAACAGGGAAAGTGGTTTGAGTTAACTTGATGAGGGGGAAATGCACGCGAGTGTCATTAGAAGTGCTAAGAGAAAAAAACAGTAAATCCTGCATGTATTCGCTACCTTCTTATGAAATTATGGATTAGTTATATACAAATGAAAAGAGAACTGTAATTTCTTATTTTCATCGGCTTGATCATGGTACATGTTGCCTTTTTAAACGATTTGTTTCGACCATGGTTAGTATTCCTTTGCTCAGTTCGTACAGATAAGATAATCAATTTGAATCGAAAATGAAAAGCTGTTTGAAACAAATCTAATTTCAAAATGTAGTGACAAACATTTAGACGTACATTAAGATCTCTCCTTTTTCTTTTCCTCCTCCCCCTCCTTTAAAGAGGTGTCTCCTTCTAACTAAACTAATGCTGTGTTCTATATGGCATTTTCTTCCAGGGAAGCAAATAATTTGTCAGGACTTACAAACATAATTTTCTTTGTTTATTAGAATAGAACGCTATAATAATATATCAATGATGATATCAACAAAAATAAAACTGGGATCATCATTTAAATGTAGCTACTTCAGGGATTATCTCGACAAGTGTCAAGAGTCAAGGTTCGAAGTTCTGTAAATAATGAATTACAGGTTGAGGATAAATTCAAATAATGTCAAATCATTAATTTAATTGTTATTTCACTCTGTATATTAAGAGAATTATCTGAACATCAATTAATGATAATTTTGTAACATGTTTACTAATGGCGTCGATATAGCATGCATATTTACGTCCATGCGTTTATGAGGAAGTGCATTGTGGGAACATCGGCGCCAGCTGATTTGTTACGCTCTTTAACGGCATCCAAATAACTTAAGGGCTTGGTTACACCATGGCAAAGATTGGTCGGTTACACTAACACATGTGTCAAAGACTATTCAGGCAAAAGTTGAAAAGTGTAAGAACCAGCATTAGATTGTATCGCGTGAGGTGATCACTCATTCTAGACTGATGCTTGTGTATCCTCCTCATGGTCAGCTGCACATGATAAAACAGCAGAGACTTTTCAATAAAATAATTTATGATTCTATTTTGTATTGTTCTATGACCTTCTATATCTTCAGAACCTCTTAGAATGTGTACTTGTTAGTATTAATCATAAGATTTTTGTGTAATGAACTTGAACTTGATGAGAACGGTTCTCTTTGAGTTTGTAAAAACTTCACCGGAACAAGGAAATATGAGTCAAAATTTGTAAAAATGCGCCCAGAGGGTCTTGGATGAACAAATAACATATGGTGAAAGCCGTACGCATCTTCTTGATTTCTAATCATGTGACATGAGATTTCAAAGTGATGTGGTTTCAATCAATACTGGTTTTATTTTATTTTAGGTCTGCACTGTGGGGATGAAGGTTTGACCCCTTTTAAGTATGATTGAAAAGAAGAATCGACACCACAATCTGGTTTACAAATATTTCTTGCAGAAACCCAGAATAAAATGACGTTTGACATGACGTACTGAAGGTATTTATAGAAGCAATGTGAATGATAGATAGAATGATAAACATACCGTGCTCTTTAATCCTTTCCGATAGATTAACCAAATAATTTGTGTTCGTGTGCAAAGAGAGTGGATATTTCTTTGTGCACCCACCAAACTAATATAGACGACGCATGCACTGTGCGGAAATAGGTAGGAGTAATGGAGGAAATATCAAATTCCTGGAATTTTCTATTGATTCCCCTACATCGATAAATAACCCTTTTGCGATTAAAAAAACACGCCCAGGCCGTCGACATAGGAAAATTCCAACAAAAGCATTTAAAAATGAAATTATAATTTCCCTTTACCTCCTTTATTATTCACATTTATCATTTATTAAAATGATAGATGTATTTATTTGTATACCAATACAATTTTGATTTCGTTTTTTGTTCTTTATATTATAACCCCCCCNGGGGGGGGGGGGCATTTTATCCTTCATAAACCCAATTCCTTATGCATTTTACCCAAAAGAAAATTCGTAAGGGAGCACTGCAATCATAGGTGTATACTAACATGAGGGCCAAATATCAACCATCCTATTTTATTAAGATAAAATGTAAATTAGGCATTAGAATACACTACACATTATACCTAAATTAAATTCGAGCACCACGCTGCTAAAATATAAGATGATCGTCACACGGATATGGGAAATTTATTAATGACCTGCAATCGAGCGGCAGTTTCGAATTTTGAACGTCGATTTGATTTCATTGGAGTGCTTATAGTAGAAGAATTTAGCAAGCTTACCGAATTTTAAAGATTTCTTTTGAATGTTGAACCTTTGCAAATGCCATTATATGCATAATAATATTATAATATTCAACAAGAGGCTAATGAAATAATACTTGGGGAGCAAAGCAACAAGAAGTATAAATTTTAAACACTTATATAAGCCCGAAAGTTTACCCTATATTGGGGCGCAATATCTCGAGATCCTGAAGCAACATATGCGACAGAGCCAGAGATTTAGGAAATTTGTGCATTGTAATCCCTCAAAAATGATTTTTCTTATTAATTTTGTCCGCGTATAATGATGGGGGCGGTAATCATCAGCGTGAACTTGTTTTCTTCCTTTCCTCCCTTTCTCTTTCTTTCGCTTCATCCTTCTTTTGCTTCTCACACTCCCTTCAAGTACCGCCCGGGGCGCTTGTCCCCCCCCCCCACTTTAAGATACGCCGCTCGGTTTTCCTACATCTTCAAGCATATTTTCAAAATTTTATTCTTGATTTAATTAAGGGAGATACGTGAAAAAGCCAATATTATAGTTTATTCACGATATATTATTATGTGTATTCTTAATACAATCATGTAGTGACATAATTATCTCCGCTCTCGATATGGCAAAAACTTGAGGAAAAAATATTGTAATTTCGTCTCTTTTCACGATTTTTTCTTTCTTCTTCCAATACGAGGCTTTTTTTACCTATTAGAACAGATGATACATGCCAATTTTTGTTGTCATATTTAGACATCACGGACAGAAGTATCGCCAGAAATTAATTTACGGGGGTGGAATCATCACTGACGACGGGATTGGGATGGGGGGGGGGGCAAACTTCACCTTGAAAGTATCATGTTCTGTATTAAAAATCGTTTAAATTTGTTTTTGTTCGTCTTTTTCTTGGCCTTCAGTCGAGGAGGGCATGGATACGCCACTAATGAAGAAAACAATTGAAACACACTTTATTTGGCTGTATATACACCTTACACATAAACTTTACGTATATACGAAAAGTATTTACGGAAAAGTATATCATAAAGGAAAGCTAGCAATGTCAACATGAAAGATATGATACATTGCAATGACAGAACCCCCTCCCTCTAACAACAACAACAAAAATCGATGATTCGATCTTAAAAGGATAGTTGAGTTCTGTTGCACAGGGTGCTACACACAACATTTTTTGTGAGATAATGAAAAACTGTGTGTCAAATTTGAAAGATCATAATATCTAAATGACAAAATCATCTTTGTTTGATCAGAATCGGGTCAGGGACGGCTGAAATATAACGATTTCTAATACTTGCGTACCACCACAAATATTAGATATTTTGAGAAATTTGAGAAAAAAAAACCGTTAAAAAAAAAACACGAAATAACGCCTTTTACGTCGTATTTCAGCCAATGCCGATGTGAGCTTTTTGTTGGCATTTTCGTGTTGCTTATATTACTCACAATTAGCCGGCTAAGGTATTGTTATTTTTAATGAAATAATTGATTAACGGTCACCGTGTTTTTTTTGTTGTTTTTTTTAAGTGCAGCTGCATTGGTATGATGATATTGGCTAAATTTCACACATTTTGGGGTCTAAAATTACCTTCATAGCAATATTAGGTTCTAAAAGGGCACTATAAATGTCATAGATAAGAATAAGGGCAATAGCCATGCACTTTGAAGGCATTTGCGGTCTGAAAACAGAACTCAACTATCCTTTTAATCACTTTCACAAATTTCGAAGAAAAAAACCTGATTTCAAAACAGATTGTTTAGATTCTCTCTCTCTCTCTCTCTCTCTCTCTCTCTCTCTCTCTTTCTCTCTCTCTTTCTCTCTCTCTTTCGTCACTCATGCATAATACATAGGTTTCATTGACAGAGGCTCACTAAAAGCTAATAAAATATCTCCTCTCGTTGCATTATCACTGAAATATTATTGGTTTATATCCGATAATCACAGTGCTGGCATTTTCCCGCTTATAAGTCTACATTTCAAAGTTTATAAATTATATACAATACAGTCCACCCACACACCATTAGTCCCTAATTCATGTAAGGGGCGGGCGCTGGTGAAACGTTTTATGCCGAAAAATGAACATCAACGGTACTGCCAACAAGTCGGTTAAGTTTCTATTATGTTCAGTAAAAGGGGGAATAGTCCCTTTCGCGCCCCACCCTCAATCTCACATGCGTAAGATACACATCATTGGCATGTCTCTCTTTTTCCCCGAAACCGTTTATTTCATATATTGAAAGAAGAAAAAAAATTATTCATTGAAGGGACTTATAGTTGTTTTTAGAAAGCTTTATTCTGAAGGCAGCTCGCACATGACAGAAGAAAATCCGTCTTTGATGGCAAGATTTGAAGGAAGAGAATAAGATGGAATAAAATCGGATGAAATAAGCAGATCCGATAATCATGTAAGAATATGAAATCGGCAAATTGGTATTGCCATAATTTTAATCTCAAATTCCTATATTTCTGCGTTATACCCTTCATCTATATCTTGCCATCATGTTGTTTATGCATGCCATACACTCCACTGCTACTATGTTGCAGTCCTCTTCTTTTCTCTTTCTGCAAGCTCTCTATCCTCCTCTCCTCCTTGTCTTTCTTCCTTTCTTCCTTTCTTCTATTTATAATGTATATCATGTATTTTCTATTACACGTTCTTTAATTATATTTTTGTTTGTACGTATAAATTGAATTGTTTGAACAGATGTCAAATATGTTCTCAAATTGATTTGGAAGAAAGTAAATGTTCATTTGAATGTATTTTCAGGCATCTCTCCCACGTCTGAACATTGTTCCGCTTGTATCAAAAGAAACATTTAGCCAATTTGTTGATGTAATGCGAGGCTCCTCCAGTTGCAGAGCAGTGGTCTGCAAAGCAAAGCATTGTTATCACATGTGTACCTCCTTATTTATCAATTACATTTAAGGAAATCGAATGAAATATTTGGTTGGCCTTAATTCATATGTTTCAGGTCCTCGATAACATTATCATGGGTGCTGATATGATTAACCATAGTTCGTAGTTATTGCTATTCCAAGAAAGGGTTGGTTAGGGTTGGATAATGTAAACAATTCACTGCTTAAAATAAATTACGTGGGAATGCAGCTCCAAAGAATGAATGTTAATACCTGCCCAACCCACCTTCATTATATTCTATAAAAAAATTGTTGAAATACTTCTTGTGTGTATTTTTAAATGATCATAAGTACATTGTTCCATCACAAAGTCACAATGCCTTACAATGTTTCCCCTTTGCTTTTCATGAACACCCGGACAAGTAAAGGTATAGTTCTAAACGCTAAATCTAGCGTGTCTGTAAATTATGTGGAATTGATCAATTTGAGAAACCACAAGAGTGGGCGTTAACGAAAAGAAACGTTATTTTTAATGTTAATTGTAGCAAAGACGTTCATAAATTATCTCGCCTTGTCCGCTCGCTCACTAGCTCGAGCAAAAAGTATGATTGGATTTGATTAAAAAATTGGGAAATGGAATGAATATAGATAGGTGCGTGTGATGGCAGCGGACTTGTCGGGGCTCAAAGCAATTCTGTTCATGCATCAACTCATTTATTTATTAACTCTTCAAACTGATCATACAAAGTTAACAGTTGGTTAGTCTCTTTCATGAATTAAAAGGAGATTTACGCTTCATAGAAATTCAACCGGAGTAGGAACAGAAAAATATGTGAAAGTTCAAGAAAAATCGGGCAAGCAAAGACGAAATTTGTGAAACGTTAAATGTAATTTCTTTAATCACAATTATAAGGAAATCTGCCAGCTTCGAATCTTACAGGGGTGGTGAGACATTAGAAACGAGGACTCATCAACAAGGAACACCCACAAAAGAGTGGATAATGGTGGCTAAATTAATCACCAGCAAGGACAATTTTCCTTTCCTTTACCATTGATGCATGTAAAGATAAAGTAGAGTTCTGGTCATGCGATTGCACTGTGAAAGAATCGGTGTGGAATCGATCAGAAAAGGTTGATCATCTAGCATAATATNTTTCCTTTCCTTTACCATTGATGCATGTAAAGATAAAGTAGAGTTCTGGTCATGCGATTGCACTGTGAAAGAATCGGTGTGGAATCGATCAGAAAAGGTTGATCATCTAGCATATATTGTATTGGTGCGTACTGCAAGGTTCATGAATCATCAAAATGATAATAAAATTTGGCCCAGTCTTGAAAATGATAAAAGCACTGTACACAGAAAGATGTATATGGGACTACACGAACATGTGGCATAAAAATTCGTCCCGATTTTAATGCCGTTACATGCCATATTTCGAATATTAAGGCACTTGAAAAGCCATGCTTTTCAGGGAATACTTTTTTCTTTTGATGTTCATCTACACTTGCATAATGACAATGATAACGCTCACAAATTATTTTTCACCTCTTCCCAGAACTCAACCTTCTCTTTTAATAACTCGTTTATTACCTCATAGCTCTGAGTACAAAGTTCTGTTGTTACAAGCCTGTTTTAGATTGAATAAATCAATTCCAATAAATTACTCTGGTGTAGAATAAATTCGAGTGACCTTTTCAAAGTACATTCGTATTTACTCTATAAATGTTTGACCCTCAAATGTTTGGCACATTGTATCGATCACTTGGAACAATAGACTAAAGCAAGCATTGTAATAAGATATATAATAAAATACCATATGATACCGCCCATGCTCAAATTTTCCATGTATTAAACATTCTTTATTACATGTATTCGACTGGTAATATTCTTGGCTTTAACCATTATTCAAAAATCTCGCAGTGGATTATGGTAAAATTTTAATTTTTGTAATTAACAGAACTGAGGACTATCATTAAAAGTGTTCACAGAATTTTTCATGTCCTTAAATCAAAATGAAGAAATTAAGAGCAAAGGCAGCAGGCAAATCACATTATTTATGATAATGATAATCTAGACATGTTCAGACAAGAATTCTTTTATTTTTAAAAGCTAAAATACATATTCATATAGCATTACATAGCATTCGAATAAACATGCGGATGGGTTCCAGAAAGCCCTTATTACTCAGAAGAATTAGTCTCTTAAAAGTAATTAAATCCTTCTTCTTGATCCTTAGCCCATTAATGAATTTCCATTTGTTATGGACAATAAATCAATTCAATTCAATTCATATTCTTTTAAACCTCATTTGTTCTGTTTGTTTTTCTAAGCACTTCCTCTGTATTCATAATAGGAACTTAAACTTAAAAAATGTGTGATGATTGGTAATCTTTTGAAAATATTCAAATATCAACATAAAACATTAATTTCAGGGGGAGGATAATCGGAAAAGATATTGTCGGAAAATAGAATGAAATATGGAAAAGAATTAGAATGCTGATCCAACTCCCACATTGGATAAAACATGCCTTGTAATGAATTCAAGATTGTATTCGAATTATAGAGTAATTCATTGGGTAGAAAGACCAGCGCTAGGGGAAGGAAGAGACCAAAGAGATACTGAGACATCTAACTGTGAGAAATTATGAAATATCATGTGCAAATCTATTTTATGGTCAATAGAATAAAAGACTAATTCTAAGAGAGACGCGGTGCTAAGAATTGGTTTATTTGAATCAAGAAAAAGAATTTTTCTGGAGGAAAAATACCAAATCGACAGAACACCTATATGCAAAGAAATACGATCACGTAAAAATGGCACCGAATGATGCCTAAAAATTTGGTATTAAAAAGAGAAAATGATAGTTTGAAATGACGAATACGTTTGTTGTGTTTAAACAAAAATAAGAGTGAAAAGGTTTTATTATTTCGGCCCGAACATGTTTTATTCATGACAATTTGTAAATTGTCATATTAAAGGGCAAAAAGAATCAAACTCTGGATTCCTGTTCAATGTTTGCCTTATTTATAAGATGCCAGTGTATTAATTCGGAAACACAACTGATAAACAAAACGAACACGAATTGTTTCATTTGGTACTATAAAGGAATTAACTTACGTGTATATGTCAATAGTATTTTGCAATCCTGAAGAGAATAATCCGTAATAAAATGATGCACTGATCTTAGTGTTTGTATTGTTCCTGTATAATCTGTGATTTTATAAGCACTTTATGATGCGGACCTTCTCTATCTTGTACTTGAGTTTAATATGATATATTGAATTCCATATTGTTTAAAATTTGAATAAGCATAATGCATTTGAAGATCTGTCCCACTTCAATATATATATTTAGCATTTTTAAAATTTGAATTCTATTTTGTTCTGTATGTGTGCACAAACATATAGCTGAAAGATAATAATTTGAAGAAGAATTAGTATCATCGAATGCACCTGCTGTTAGATAATGCATGGCTAAGATAGGAGTGGGATAAAGGATTCAATCTTCAAGAATTAAGCAGATCCAAAAAATGATAATTTAATTGTATTTAATGCATTACATTTCTGCAATCACTTGTCGATTGAAGTGCATTCCCAGGGGTATGTTAAATGAATGGTAGATTTCCAATAACTCAATCTCAATGAATATTTGACAAGTTCATACATGTGTCATGTATTCATGCGTTAACAGAATTGTATCAAGATGGCGGTCTTTTGTAGTCTTTTATGTAGTCTTTTTAATTATTTAAATCACAGAGTAACTTGTTTAGTTAGCAAACAATTACACACACATTATTTACATGTAAGACATAGAATACATGAACGTCAAACAAATATTCCAAAAAAATCAGTGACAGGCCTACCTGTCATGTTGCTAGATGAGAACAAACTCGATTTCCTTTATAACAAAATTTAGTGAAATGCAGTGGCGTACGCAGGATTTTTTTTCAAGGGGGGTTTTAAAATCAAAAGGTGGGTGTTTTCCAAAAAAACATACATAAAACATACACATAAAAAAAACTCGAGGGGGGGGGGTTAACCCCCAAACCACCCCCTGCGTACGCGACTGGTGAAATGTATGGCAAATTGAAGGAAACACTTCCATTATTGGTACTAATAACGTTGCTGCTATGAGAAGGCGTATTTATTTCGATGTCTTCCAAATCAGGGACAGGGGCAAGTTCATTTACAGAATCAATAAAGTATTCATTGTGATATTCAGCAACGGGTGTTTCTGATATATCTTTACCACTGACATAGTTATAAAGAAATATTATTGATAAATGTCCTTAAGGTAGTGCATTTAAGGACACTTGTATTGTGTGCTCGACATATTTCTTATGTTTCCTGTGTTAGAAGTGTTTTGTTTTTCTAACTATTTTTAAAATAGGTTGATGATGCATTACATCATCTGAGCAGCAGCGAAGCAAATTTATTGGCCTATTTTGGGACTATCCTTACAGCATTACAGGGACTGCTGGTTTTTATCAGACACCTTAACTGGCTATTGTTCGCAATTGCACTGTTATGTTTAAGAAAATAAAACAAATTACCATGTTAGGACAAATTATTTTGTGATTTTTATATTTTTATATTTTGATATATTACATTGTGCCCTCTCACGCATTTCTCCTATCTAATGCGCAAATCTCCATCCTCATCTTTTTCTCAACCCCGCATGCAGCTCATCATTTTGTATCATTTTCTGTACCCCGTGTCTCTCACTTCTTTTTTTGTATTGTGAACGTGTTCTCATATATTTGTCATGTAAAGTACTCTCTTGTCCCGTTTTCGTCTCTGTTGGCACTCTTTTTTTCCTTTTTCCAGCTCCTTTTTGTAGTAACGAACTTGTTAAATCAATTGCTCATTATTCTTAAATACTATGTGAGGGGTCCACAGTTGTAAAAGCATTGCTTTGTAGTGGATCCCTCTGTTTCCATCATGTATTCCTTAATTGCAGTAGATGACTATAATTGATTTGTAATGTTTTGTTGGAATTTTTTCAGAAATAAAATTGATGAAGTATAGAAAGAGATATGTGTTTTATTCTGCGGGGTGTTTGATCACCTTTTCGCAGGGCTTCATGAATTATCTGCAAGAAATAAACGATTGATAGTTTCACTTACCAAAAATTTGGGAAATCGCTTATTTCTGTCAAGGATCTGTTGTTCTGGATGACGTTGGAGTAAGTGAGCAATCTCTTGCTCTGCTGCTGATTGCACTGGAACCTGAGATTGGGCTAATCTATGAAGGTTGAGACCAGTTACTATCTGTAGTAGAAACAGCATAGACACTGCCACAAATCCAACCTGTCCATACGACAGCATTGTGTTTTCTTCACCAATTTACAGGCACATAAGTTGCGAATCTCCAACCCGTGCAGTGCAGAGACTTTCCCTGTCTTTACGCACCAAATGGGGGAAAGTTCGAGAAAATTTGTTTTTAATACCTTAATGCTTATATACAGTTCGGTATCTATTCAGTAAGAAAAATGTTAGCAAGCCGAAATTCCACTGCAGAGCTACCAGAATCCACCGATATTATTTAGCTAAACCATCACACAAAATCAAAATGAGTCGTGTCAAAAAGAATGGAAGAAGAGGGAAAAGAGCCCTTTCTCGATCAAAATTACCAATGTTCTGGAGGGTAAAGAGGGTGCGTTCAAGAGTTTTGACAAATTGGTGTTGATCGGTGAGAGAATACGGTGTGGCGGGATGCTGATGTCGAAGGGGTTTTTGAAGTGAGGCGTTGGAATACTTATATGGATATTATCGACGGGGAGGAGCGTATACTTGGCAAGATGAACGCATCACTGGCTAAGTGTTGGTATGACGTCACTGTGATGATCTTGTAATTAACATACATCACCTACTACCGGTGTAAAACGAAGTTTTTTCTTGATAACAAGGTTAGATCTTGTAGAGATGGATTCTCCTATTTTTGAATAGCACGAATAAATACAGAACGGATTGAAACTGTTACAATCTACATGGAGTTCCGGTCATTAGACATATTCATATTCCTGGTTTTATTTCGTCGAAGATAAAGGAATAGGGCTAAGTCGGACTTTGAAGGATATAGGTTTGGGGTTAGAGTTGTGAAAAGTATTAGGTCCTTGGTTAAAGCGGAGAGTGCAATAGATGTAAGAAGTTGACTGTCGACTCGAGCAATTGTCGCTGGAGTGTACAACATGCTCCACAAAACCAGTACCACGTGCTATGTTACTTTGCACTTCACAAATAAACACAAAACAAGTTTCTGGAGTGATCTGCAATGAAGGATTAATATTTTAATAGTAAATTTGATTGCATTTGCTGCATATTTCTACTGTCGGAATGATCCTTTATATTTGTACGTATGAAATAACCGATCATTATCTTGACAGGAAAACAGTTGCAAATGTGTTGTTAAACCATGGCACCTCGCCAAAATAACAAAGTACCTTATTTGTAAGTGGAGATACAATTGCTAATTATTTACTTAGCTTAACTCAAGCTTTTCGTGTATATAGACAGTCTATTTTTGGCATAGTAAGAGGGTTTAAGTAGAGGATCTATTTAAAAAAAGTATTTATGGGTATTTAAAGAACCTCGCATACTAAAGAGAACCATTCGAGTGCATAATTGATGCCAGCAGTAGTTGATAGTTATCGGGTAATAGATAATCGGTGCAGTTAGTGACAATTTTGATTGAGAGGGGGATCTATGTATAATTGCCAACCACTATGTCCCCACCACCTTTCTACTTGTGGACAATGCAATTTCAAATTGTCTTGGTTTTGGTCACACCTGAATTGTAAACTTACACTCCCTTCACACCCTTGTTTGCATAATTCCAATCCTCCGCCCGTTTCTCCTTTTTGATCAAACGTATCAACGGCCATATTCCTAGCAGTTAATATTGTCCTTCAGTTGGTTTTTCAAGAGTCTTTGCAATCGTAATATTTTTTTCTCTCTTTTCAAATTTTGTTTCATCACTCTTGCGTGAAATATGCATCATACGAGTTACATTAAATGAAATAGTTGGATCTAAGCTTTACAAATATGTGTCATTTATTAATTATAATTGTGATTAAGTTATGATAAAACATCGATAATTCTCGGATAAGTTTTTTCTTGGACGCACTGTATAAAGTGCATGTTGATATAACTCCTTGAATAAAAAAAATAAAAAAACACAATGGACAGCAGATAGAAATTATATAAGGTAATTTCAGTGGTGGAGCCAGGGACGAATCGCTCCCCCTTTTTTTGTTTATAGGAAAAGGGAAAACGCGATAGCGACGGCGGTAAAAGGAGAAAAAAAGGAGAAACGCAGGTAAAAGAGAAGAAGGGAGAAAATGGAGAGGGCGGGGAAAAAATAAGAAGAAGGGGAAGAAGAAGAAGAAAAATAAACTCGCTACCCTGAGTATTCGGCTCGGCAACGTATTGGATGGGATGAAAATCCCAATCCGTCGCAAGCTAAGAATGAAAAAAAAGCTACCCCCGGACAATTACCCCAGAAAACTACCCCCTATGACAACTCCCCGGACAACTACTCCCTAGGATAGTTGTCCGGGGGGTAGTTGTCCTAGAGGATGGTTGACGTAGGGGTAGTTGTCCGGGTAGTAGTTGTCCGTAGTTGTCAGGGGGTAGTTGGCCTAGGGGAAGTTTACTGGGGGTAGTTGTTCGGGGGTAGTTTTTCCAGGGGGTAGTCGTCCTAGAGGGTGGTTTCCCTCTATAGGAAAATGAACTGGTCTATTGCACAGTGAAAGTAATCAACGGAATGACTACTATGTAGAATGTTAAAGAGGAACAAAGGAGAACATTTCGGTTTCTAACGCTCTTGACAGCCATCTTGAAGGTTCTAAACACAAGAAGACCCTCCTCGGCAGGGGCTCCCCTCCCCCGGCAACCTGACTTTGGGCCTATAAAGCTATAAAGCGTTTTCCATGATAAACCTTAGTTTTTATAAAATTGCCCTTAGGGAAGAGAGAGAGGGAGAGAGAGAGGGAGAGAGAGAGAGAGAGAGAGAGTGAGAGGGAGAGAGAGAATTGATTTCCATCCAACAAAATAAGCAAATAGGGACAGTGCAAATTCTAAGGCATAGGTTTGACTCTCTATCGCTTAAGGTTCTGTTATTAAACAATTCGACCCCACCCTCTTTGGAAAATCCCGGATCCGCCGCTGGTCATTTTACATAAAGGAGAAATTCGGAGTCTATCCGACCCCGGTATCCGACTTTATATCCCGCATACTAAGAATCTGGCAATCTGATTGGTCTAAACGAGGTCACCTGATCAATGATAGATACAGTAAGTACTATCTCCCTGCGATAGGACTTTTGTTGCAAAGTAGGTGACGCGAAATGTAAATGTCAATGTCAATGTCAAATGAGCGCGCATCGACTTTATTGTATGCATGTTGTGCTTGGTAAAATCTAGCTGAAGCTACAAACTGTCTGCAGAATCAGTTCTTTTTATTATGTAAAATTCACTTTAAATAGACCTTATTGCCGATGTGGGATATAAACAAATATTAACCTCCTTTACTCCGACAATGGATACAAACTATCATCGCCGAGGTGATCTCGGGGATACCATCATCCCTCGCCTTGCGGCTCGGGATGATAGTAGCCCCGAGATCACCTCGGCGATGATAGTTCTTACCCTCGTTGTCAATTGATATTTACTATATCGCAATGCAATGACCATTCTGTTTACCTGGTAGTTTGTAGTCATTTTTT
>BEXV01000336.1:40784-51271 GCA_003118195.1 Hemicentrotus pulcherrimus | reverse complement strand
GCCGCTGAAAAAATGGAAACCCTCAAATAATATATATATAATAATATATATCTGTAAAGCGCATTGTGAGGGCCTGCGGTCCTGAAATGCTCTATATAAGTACTAACTATTATCATTATTATTATTAAAAAAGGGGCTTGAAAATGTCTTTAAGTGGTAAAAAAATTACTATTGGTTGTCAAATGGACTTCAGAGCTTTAGAGCCAATAAGTAATAGTCTTGCTTTTCAGACCATTGTACCTCATGGTTGTACGTTTGATGCTGCGCAAAGATTCAATCAGTTTAATTTTGGCCATTACAAGAAGTGAGTTATTGATGTAGACATATCCTTTACAGCTCATTTTATGTATGTTATCACCAAAGAAGAAAAAAATCCAGTCACTCATTCAATAGTGTCTGACAGTGAAGTCTAGCAAGTAAACGGGTTTCCTTGCATAATTTGAATATTAGGACACTGCTAATGTTTAAATTTCACAGATAGGACATACATGACATATTCATAATTCCTGCAAAGTTCTACATAATTTGAGGTTGGCTGCAAAAGGGACAAAGCATCTTTAATATAAGGCAAAAAACAATATGGAACCAAGCATATCTAATCATATGAAACTGGCCATAAATAGATAATTATATTTAATTAGATATAAAGGCCTATAGGATATAATGATTATAATCTTCATGCTCGTACCAAAATACATGAATTGATGCACAGAACTTCTTTACACATTGTTAATTAGTGATGTTTACAGGTTGTTACATTTTGTTGAATGGTACTTAGCTGGAAAAAAATAAGTGGAATTATAATGCAATCATATTTAAAGATGTTCATGCGTGGGTATATAGTCGTTCGTGAAGTAGGCAACTTGGCGATCACTACATACATGTACATGTACCACTCAACCAATGGGTATTCCACTCCCGTGCATATGTCTGTGTGCTGCCCTCTATATATACCCACACTTTAGCAACTTTAACATATTAATTTGATGGTGCTTACATTAAAGGTATTAAATGTATGTCCCATTTGAAGCTAATACAAATTCTGTTGAACTAAGGAATTATGAATATGTCACTATGTCCTACATGTATCTGTAAATTTCAAACGTTAGCAGTGTCCTATTTCCCTGTTTTGTCAACTTAGAGAGAATATATATATCAGAAGGTGTAGTTGCTGGCACAGGTAATAAATGTCAAGAGCCTTTGCAAGTGGGTATCTAACGCATGACTTTTATTTGCTTAGATTAGCAAGTGTGTGCATGTAAAAATGATGCCTGGCTGGAATGCTCCCCAGGGAGTGGAGAATGTGCATACATTGTGTGCAGGTAAGCCTGAATCCGATGACCGGGGTTATAATATACCTGTAAAGCGCTTTGAGAGGACCTTTGGTCCTGAAAAGCGCTACATAAGAACTAGCTATTATTATTATAATTATTTGCATGTTTTTCAATCAATAAAAAGAATTTAGAAACAGATGAGCTGCACTCATCAAAGCCCTTCTCTTACAATGTTATGATAATAACTGAATGACTATATTTTGTAGTGTTTTTTTTTATATTTTTGTCAAGCCAATCAACTTTGTAATTAAAAACTGGAACTTCTATTAATTGCCCTCTAGAATGACGTCAATAAGGATACAGTAGTACTCTTTTTAAGTTGTAGAAATTGTTGTTCCTAACTAAGAATTTCATATATTTTAATAAATCTGAGACAAAGTACCCCTTTTTATCACCATTCTCTTCTATTTAAAATATATGAATTGCACTCATCAATGCACTTCTCTCAGAATTGATGTTTAATTTTGTCAAGCCAATCAACTTTTGTAATTTAATCATTTTAATTAAAAACTATACAAGAGCCTACTAAATTGCCCTTCAGAATTGCATCAATAAGAGTACAGTGTAATTCTTCTTTTTAAGTTATAGATATTGTTGTTCTTAACTAAGAATTTCATATATTTTAATAACTCTTGGAAGAGTACCCCTCATATCACCATCCTCTTCTTCTGTAACTAAACAGAGTTGTAAATCTTTTTGTCAGGTGGTTGCAGATTTCAAACCTTTAACAATTTCAACTATACATAAAAAATGGCTTTTCGTTTTTGGTAAAAGGTTCCTAAGTGTATCTTTTAATTCACCACAAGAGATATGATGAACCAACAGAAACTTCATAAGGAAGAGCATGTTGCAATCCTCTCTAGCAACATCTATTTACCAAAACAAACAAAAAATATGCACATATTAATTTTCTTTTACACAATATCATTCCAAAATTTAATGTGAACATTAAGATACAAGTTGATTTTTATCAATTCCTAAAAAAACAAATGCAACTGACCAATTATGAACAAAATGTAAGAAAACACGTCATACCTTTAAACTTCAGAATACTACTTTAAAGGGGGGTGTAAACTGATGAATACAGGGGAACGCCATCTAGTACATGTACGTCTCCTTTTGGACAACTGCACGTAAATGAATGGACTTGATTAACAGTAGTCAGTGACTTAATCTCTATATGATCAGCATTCTCGAAACAGACCGTAGTTCTTCTCACGCTTCGGTTTTGCATATGTTGCACGCACGTGATTGCTGCAGTTGCGTCCATAGTCGTATTATACCCGATTGACCAAGAGTCAGACTCAGGCTACGGGAAAGCCCCGTAGTCTCATCCGTTTACACCCCCTCTTGTTTCCATTTTGCTACTGCACAGTAGAGGTGTTGTGGATGAGTGGATACGTCGTCGGACTGTCGATCACAAGGTTCGCGGTTCGAGTCCCACCGTGGCACTAATGTCCTTTGGCAAGACATTGATCTGCAGTTGCCACTCTTCACCCAGGCATTAAATGGGTACCGGTACGAAGGAATTCTTTAAAATGCTGTGCATGAGCGTCAAAATCGGCTGCCTAGCATAGCCGGGTAATGTTGGAGCGCCTTGAGGACCTTGCAAGGTCGATACGTGCACTATATAGGCCTAACAATCCATTATTATTATTATTATTATTAGAGGTATTTTAACCACAATTTTCTTTCTTACAGACAATAGTCCAGTATTCCACTCAACTGTGTGCAATGGTTGTGTGGGTTCATGCCTTGGAACAACACCTGTGTGCTTGAACAAGGCAGTTTTTCTACATTGCGCTTCTCTACCCAGGTGTATAAGTATGTAACCTGATAGTAAGTGAACATCAATGTGGTTTGAACTTTAACATATATACACACCTGTTAGATGGTGGCTGACTTAAAATGATCCCCAGGGCCCATGGAATATACAAGGAGCAAATGCAAGGTGGTCAGGTGCCATAAGACTGTGGAATACATGTTTTGTGGTTTGAGTACCAGACCAGCACAAAGTCTAATCAATTTATTCTTTTATGCTCATTTATATTTCATTCAAGTTCGCTTTAAAGAGAAGGTTCATTGATTTTAAACTTAACTGAATTTGGTATCATTGCAATTGTAAACTTACACTGAGAGAGAAATCACATTTTTTTAACTTGTAAATTTGAGCAAAAATTATAAAAGTTGATTATGGCTATATTAGGGACACTGATTTTCTGCGACCACGGAAAAGGGACGGAATTGACGGAAATGACCAATTCAAACGAAAACGAAAGTCGCGGAAAACCCCTTTCACCTCAAAACTTTTCATTTTTCAAGAAGAAAATCGAAAAACTTCCACTATTTTTGTGATTTGTTAAGCAGTGAAAAAATATTGGGCCTAAAATCATGGTTAATAACTTTTTTATATAATATTTAGCGATATTCATCAGATTGTTGGGACAGGGTGCTGCCATTTTGTTTCGCTGGACCAATAGAGATCGTGACACAAAACACGGTACAAATAGCAGCGAATCGATCCTATTATGCCAGCTAGGCGCCTTGTATTACGTAGACTGAATACTAGGCACACACACGCCAGCAGCGGGCGATAAGTGCAGCGAGATTGTACACACACTGTTGTACAGTTCGAAAAAGGGGCTGGCATGTGCGCCTAAAATCGAATCGATCGCTGACATGACAGCCAAGACTGAAATGTTTTTGTCGATGTCTGTTCTACTCAGCCTGTATCTGTATCGTTCCATCAGGAATATGTCGTGTTCTGACACATTCCACTAACTTTAGTCTGCTTGTCTAAGTTAGAATTTGAAGTTGGTAAATCTTAACATTTGATCATTTTTCATATATTTTCAGTAGTATTTGGCATCAAGTTTATCCATTCCCGTCCTTATATTTTTGAGTGGTTTATCAGCGGCAAAACGGAATTTCACGGAATTCCAGATTTTCTGAAACGGAAAAAGCCATTTTTTAAAATGGAAAATCAGTGTCCCTACAATATTAAAGCAAAATCAACCCACTCAAGACCCCCAAAACGAACGTAATAAAGACTCAAAATACACGGGGGCGACGGGCGATTCACCCCCATGAGCTACATAATCACCTCCTTCAGATTGCTCATGGGGGTGACTGCAAGATTAAAAATCGCCCCTGTGGAATTATAAAATAAAGCTTATCTTTTCTGTTATAACTTTCACACAATATTGAGTATCAAATTTCAAACCTGTACCGTAACTAATGAAATGGAACTTTCAGAAGTTAGATTAGTGTGCAGAATTTCTCGATCAAATTTTGTTGTGTCTGAAGGTTGCCATATTGTTAACAAATGTACGTTTATTTGCCACAAGATCTCCACATCTCTATGAGTATTACCGATACAAACAACAGAAGCTCTCAGTGCAGTGCTTGTAAAGGTGTAAGAGGGAAAATGCTTATTTAAATAAATGATAATGATGAAATAGCAAAGAATTTAGGAGCTATGGGTACCAATTCAATGGGAATTTGTAATAAAAAAGAGCCCCTGTCAGTACTAAAAGAGCCCCCTTGCATGCTCATAAAGACTCGATCATAGTTTGGTTAAAATCCACTCAATGGTTCTTGAGATATCGCAGTAACGAAAAGCGCAAAAGGATGGACGTCAAGAATGTTGACATGATACTGATTGGTCAAAGTCAGATTGTGTTTTAGAAATTTGAACATTTCTTTTCTTTTTATGCAAGAGGCCCAAGAGATGCTAAAAGTAAGCATGATAATAATAATAACAAATATAATAAAATTCCTACCTTGGATCCTGGTGTGTCGCTGTACATATCCTTAAAGCATTCTCCTCAACCTCTTCAAGTCTGTAGAAATGAGGCACTCCAAGGATAGCTGTTCTTACTACGGCACAGTTATCAGCTAGATGTTCACAGGAATCAGAGTCATGACAATCGTAATTCCTGTTCCACAAACCTCTAGCTATGGCACTGGGTTCTTGACAGAACAAGGGGTTGGCTATCACCTGGGTGGAGATTTAAAATTATTTAAAAAAGCTATCAACTACAAATGTAAAACAATCAAATTTAAGTATGATATTCTCTATGAACCACAGCCTGGGTTCTCTCAGGCTTAGTATTTAATGGTTTGATTTTTGTAATTTTGTTGATACTTTAAAACTAAATTTCTTGATTTTTGTTGTAATATATCTCATCTGTACCGGTAATATGTTTTCCATCCAATGTGATTCAATTTATACAGCCTTTCATCATTTGGAAGCTTCCTTAATGGTATTTAATGGTTTAGGTGAATGGATAAAAACCTAATCCTTTCATATAATCTGCTAATACTTTTTCTATAAAGCTTTTTGCAAGTCGAAGTTACACGGATAAAGTGTATTTTTTTAAAATGTATACCGGTATGCCTTTATAATTACTAACAGTTATAAAATTCAACTTCTTCTTGTGTCACTGTTGATTTGAACTTTATTCACTTAATTTTGTTCCTCCTTGATCTTCTCTTTTTAATCAACTTTAAAAACATTCTCATGATCAATGCAATGAATATACTGGATTTCCCCTCTTTTTTCCTCTTCCTCCTATAAACTGAAGAGAGATCAGAGGAATGTTTTCTCCTACCTTAGCCACTGTATTACTGAATCCTTGGAATCCCTTGGTATCCCCAAGCTCTGGATAGCCATGATTGTACCAATGAGCAAGTCGTTTGGCAAAGTCTAATTCATCTACCACACCTGCCCATTGAAGAATGGAGTCCAACGTCAGAACCTGGAACAAACAAAAAGGCAAATCAGCATGATATCAATTTGACCTCACAATGAGATCTTATCAATCATTCTAATCTCATAACTTCAATCATTTCAATTTTAACGTTTCATTCTCACAATGAGACATTTCAATCTCATCATTTCAATCTCACAATGAGATTATTTCAATCATTTCAATCACAAAACAAGATCATTTCAATCATTTCAATCTCATAATGAGATAATTTCAATCATTTTAATCTCATCATTTCAATCTCACAATGAGATTATTTCAATCATTTCAATCACAAAACAAGATCATTTCAATCATTTCAATCTCATAATGAGATAATTTCAATCATTTTAATCTCATCATTTCAATCTCAAAAACAGTAATGAGAAATATTTATCCTGCAATGATCATAACTGGTAACTATAGTCAGTTCTGAATGAATTAAGATTGATTGAGTACATATCTGCTCCAAGAACTAATCACCATATACTTTTTAACTACACCAAATAACTGAAGTTACTCAAAAGAAGTTTTCTTTCCTGAAATCTTTTATCTTACCAATTGATCAAAGGCAGTAGTCCAGTCTCCCTTGGCCCACTGGAGTCTATGTTTATCACTGATCTTCTGACCAGGATGAAGTGAATCTTCTTCATAATGAAACCTGCAATCATCCTGTGTCATCCAAGCAGTACACAGACCAACTGCATCACCAATAGCAGCACCATACAGCAGACCTTGAAGAGATATACATGAAGGAAAATGATGAGATTTCATATTTTGCAAGTTTCATGATATTCTCAGTAGAGAAAGTCATATTGGAGTTTATCAATCTAGATGTACTCTCTCAAATAAATGTTGATGTGCCAATTTTTCATTCATTCATTAGCTGTTTTTGTTGTTGTTGATTTTGTTTTTGTTTTTTCTTCACAATTTCTTTTTTTTTTCATCACAAGCTGATTTCATCTTATTAGTTCTTTTTAAACTTCAAGGCCTAATTAGATCATCTGGTCTAGAATTTTTAAACATTTCAAAAGAAATCATCACCTGTATTTGGTGGGAAATATTTTAATGTATTCTCTGAATTGGCATATATTCTTTATAAAAAATTAAATTGGTGGATAAATTGAATTCAGTTCAATCACATCAACACATCCTAAACTGCACAGAACCCAATAGAAATAGCTCAAACATACCAACAACTTTATCCATGAGCTCATCTGCTTCCAGAGTAGTAGCTCCTGGAGGGGGTCGAAGAGGGGTGCGGATTCGGCTTTTGGTATTGGTTGTCTCGGTCAGCTCTTGGGCATACTGTGCTTGTGCACACTGTGGATTGGCAACACGTGACTGCAATACATCACCTGTGAAACAATGCAAAGAATATAGTACAGATGAATTACATGGAACCCTCAATAAAGAATGATGAGTGATTATGAAGTGCCTGCATTTCAGCTTGTGGCAATTTTCTTGAATGGAATAAAATGTGCTGCTATAGGGAAACATTAGATCAAGAAATTTACTATTAGTAAGTATGATTTTTAAGGTATGACAATTTTTCAACTCTAGAAATGACTGAAATTTCTTCATGTTTACCTTCAAGAACTTATCAATCCACTATCCACTACTATCAATCCACTACACGAGGTGGTATGGACTTTTCTTTCATCAACTATTTATCATCTGGGCCTTTAAAAAAAAAATTTTTCTTTTGTCTTATACTGTATACAGTAATTAAATGCCAATGTTAAACATGTTGAACAAAAGTGAATATGTCTGAACATGATACAAATCAATTTCAATTATCTTGTGATAAAACGAGAGAATAATGATATATACCTCTACATCTTTTAAAGACATTTCCGGTATTGCTTTTCTTGAGAATGTACCCATTTTCAGACTGCTTCCTAAGAAACTGCAATGTCTTTTCTGATCCCTCATCGCACACGCTCTGAGGAGGTGATGCACATCTATTATTGGACGCCAGCAACACTTCTAGCGTGCTAGACTTCCCAAGAGACGAAGGCAACAGTGTTAATGAGTTATCCATGACATTCAACTTATGCAGCGATTCCATGAACCCTATATTCTCCGGTATAGACTTCAGTTTGTTGCTAGAAACATCCAGCTTTTCAAGCTTAACCAGATGGATGAAGGAATCTGGGAGATGTTCAAGTTCGTTGTGATTAATGAGCAGCGTCTTGAGATGGAAGAGAAGCGAGAAGCTTTCCGGTAGAGCAGGGATGCGGTTGTGACTCATGTTGAGGTAGGAGAGATGCGGGAGACGGAGTGGGATCTCCGGCGGAATGACTGATATGTGGTTGAAGCTGGCATCCATGTGTTCAAAGAGTGAGATGGAGTCTACCAGAGCCCATGGTAACTCAGTCAAGGCTCCTTCTAAATCCTCACCAGCTACATGCTTAATGAAGAAAAAAAGAAGAAGCATAAATTAGTCATATCAAACTGGAAGTTAAANCAATATGTACATTATAACACACACACATTATGTCATCAAATATATGCACAGATAAATGAGAGAACATCTTGCATTTAATTTTTTTTAAAATTTAAATACAAAACCAGTAAAAACAGAATAAGGTGACCTTTGTTGTGAAAGACAAGCTGTAACTTATAAAAACTTAACAATAAGTGAAATATAGACTTAAGGCTTCCCCAAACTTTTCTGTTATAGAGCACTAACCTTCTGATAATCAGCACTGGTTATCTTCCTGGTGAGCTTCAATTCTCTCCTCTCATCAGGCCTCACTGGTGTAAAGTCATTCACTTGTAGTTGAACATTCCCCATGTCTGCCTCAATGAAAGTTCCACATCATTCGACAAAGAAGTAGTGAAGCAGAACTTAGAAGTCTATCTATAATTGACAGAAAGAAAAGTATTTCAAAGTCACATAGCTTGCATTATATCATTTAAACTAATTATAAAAATGTCCTTCTTTGCTTCTGGATTTCTTTTAGATCAATACTCCTTGTGGAGATCAAAATGATTTGGACAGGGGTGCTACTATCAAAGGTCCTTTCACACTAGATGGAAGTGATGGGCAAAGAGTGGGAGGGGAGGGGGTATGAATTGTAAAACATCCTACAACTATACCTACAACATCAGCATGGAAGCAAGAAATAATACTGCATCTCCTGAAGAAAATAGTTTGGCAATGTTTCTGCTACGGACCATTTCACAAAACAAAAATGGAATTGAATACACAAGAAATAGCTTGGCCATGAGATAAGTCAGTCTTAAAGGCCATCTGTACTAGTGTAAAGGAGGAATTAGACCACCCTGCAAGGTCACTGGACAGGTGGTTTCCTCATCAACTTAGCTCTCAAATAACATAAGAAAAAGAGGATCATGGGGGACCAATGGTCACCAATTAGGCATTGTTTTTTATATAGAGGGCGCAAGTAGCTGCAAGTAGTGCAGTGGGGCTTTAAAAAAGACATTCTTTTTAGGTTAATTGAAAGAGAGTGAACCCCAACAAACATTAGCTGATAATCTTATTAAAAATTGTGAGCTATTTGAAAATATCTTGATATTAGTTATTACTCCTAATTTGATTACTTAGAAAGGAAAACAATCACTCCAAATTTCGCAGTTTCATGGCCTTGCTAGCCATAATTCTCCCATGGGAGTCTGCATTTTGATTGAAAAAATTGATGTCAATATAGTACACCTTGCTATATATATGCAATCAAATAAGATTAAATTTGAGAAATTTGACACATTTTTAATAAGATTGTCAGCCAATATTTGTTGGGTTTCTTAACAACGTTAACCCGCATTTGTGAAAATACCATTGATCATTGTACAAAATATCTCACTGAATATAAAATATGTTTTAACAAATGTGCAGATCGAGTTGCATATCTCCTATATACTATATACGTTTCAGGGTTTCAGTTTTACTCAAACGGGTTACATACCACGATTACTGGCATTTTTTTTTGTAATCAAAAATTGAAAATCACCCAGGCCATGTACATGTACAAATCGATCATGTAGTCATAGCACGTAGGTATAGATCTGGGAAACATCCATTAATATTATCATTTACGAAACACAGAAACTGTTGGATATGTATATTGCTTAACAGAAGGGTTGAGCATTCTTCCAGTATTTATGGTAAAGGTAACAATTAAAATAAAACATTTCAACAAATATTAATAACAGCCAGGAAATGGTGAAAAGATCAAGTCAAGATAGTACAGAAACGGGAAAGAAAAGTAAGATATAGACCTAATATGCATTCAGAATAGCTTTCCTTATTATTTTAATTGATCAATAATCCACCACCACCCCCACCCCCCCCCCCCCCCCCCCCCCCAACTCAGTGTTATTTAGGGTACGCATATGCTCGTTCCCTCTTTTTGGAAACACCCCCTATCTGAGGACT
>BEXV01000336.1:13226-29967 GCA_003118195.1 Hemicentrotus pulcherrimus | reverse complement strand
TTTTGGCATAGCGACGCGTAGGTTACGCCCCTTTTTGGCACAATGCCGAGTAGGTTACGGCCCTTCTGGCATAAATACGCTGCATTCAAGCCTTATGCCAAAAGGGCCCCAACATGTTTTTTGCACATACATGTAGCATGTACAATTCTGAATATTTTGTAACATATTTAACACATTTCATGTAAAACTTAATAACTTAACATATTTATCGAAATTGGCTTCAAAAACAAAAAAAACGACCACAAACTTTTGATTATTAGAGAGGCCAAAACCTTTAAACGCTATTATCTCGGAATGGCCAAAAGCAGTTAAGGCCCTTTTGGCATAAGGCCGACGATATGCTCCTTGATTAACCCCAATTAGAAAACAAATATGACTTTGAAAGAATGCTCTTTTTGATGTAGTATTTGAAATTCAATGTATTTTCTTGTATTCAGCTTGCACATTTTATCGCACAGCCGTTTCTATAACAAGAATTATGTTGCTGTTTAGAAGTTCTTGTGCTGACAAAAATATTATGAAGTCAAGTGAAATCTAATTTGTATGCTTGTTATAACGGCTTAAATATCACACATGTGTATTTTATTGTATATGAGCAGTATTTACCAGGAGACTCTTATGTATGAAGTCCACTTCGCCTGAATAGAAATGATGATTATCAACACTACTCTCGTTTTTAAGCCACAAATTTACATGATTGAAAATGATGACATAAGGTACATGCAAATGTTACATTCTGTTAGTATTTATTATACACACTCACTACTATAGCAGATGGAATATGGACTTTACCTTTACAAAATCAACCAGATTTTTTGAACTGACTTTAAAACCTGCTAATGCATGTTTCTTGTGTCTTTGTATTTGCATTTCGGCTATTGCAACAGCTATTAAAAGTGAATCATGTTTGCTGAGTATTTAATGAAATATATGGGCATAAAAGCAAATTATTTGATCGTGTTTGATGGTGTTATGGAAACTGTTGTACTAAACATATTTTGCCATGTTTGATATGCAAGATAAAGTGGCCTGTATAGTATTTACCTTGCACATATCTATGACATGTCTCAGTGTTGGTCTTGTGATATTGCTTAGTACTTTTTTTTTCCATTTCTTGACTGATACAAAATTTAGCTGTCTGGAACAAGTTCCTAGCAATGTAGGGTAAATGCAAGAAGAAAGGGTTCAAAGAAATAATGGGTTTCTCAAATCTCAATTTCTCTTGTGGGCTGCATTACATTTACTAGTCATAAATGGGCAAGTCTAGGGTATTTTGTGCCATAATTAATGAAAGAATTACATTCAAAGATTTGAGTGTACCTGATGATTGTATTGGAATGACAGCCTATCCTTGGGTCAAATTACATTTCATAGTTTGCTAGTGATGGAAATTCATATTTTAGCATTCATTAATCCTTACACACTTACTTGTAATTTATTTGAACAAATACCTTAGATTTGCCCAAACAGCAAGTTTTTATGTTTTATGAAACAAGTACTTCAATCTTTGCCTTCTATCAACGCCCATTTGGTTAAATGCAATCTCTTTGCAAAATCCATATCAAAGTTTAATTTCACTTGAAAGAATTAATAATGTAAATAAAATAATGCATATATTATGTATTACATTAGAAAATTATCAGGTTTGTTTTGTTTGTGTGTATTTTTGTTCTTGTTTTTATTGTTCCCCGTTACCTGTTCTTTGTAGTCTTTTTCGTTACCTCTCCAGTTTTTTTTTCTTTTCTTTTTCCTGTACTTTACCTATGTGCATTCTTACTAAATAAGGTTTTCCATAAAATAGAACAATTGTAAATAGTTAGTCATTTGTACTACATGTACTTGCTTTGATATCATCTTCAGGAATCGATTCAACAGTTTGATTTGGATAATATTTTGTATGAACAATTTTTTCAGGAAGGGAGACTTCCCATTTTGGTGGAGTTTATATTATGTGAAACAAAGTACTATTTTGTTCTCAGCGTTTATATCCTGTGATAAGTTCTTCTATCCTACTTCATTGCACCCAAGATATTCTTTTTCATTTGTCTATCATAAGCATGCATTGAATCTCTTTCTTTCATTCGACCCCCTTAATTCTCCCCACCTCCGCCCCTCTCTCCCTTTCATATGACACACTCATTCATTCAAGAATATTTTTATAATGTTGATTCTTAGATTCAATGTCTCACCATACCACAATACACATAATTCTAAAATCAAGTTAAAGGTTTTAAATCAATTAAAGGATATATTTATTATCTACAAAGGGTAAAGAAATTATACAACTCTCATGATCAACTGTACAATAAATTAAATTGATTTGTCCTTTCATAATTCTTTCATAAATAATTTTATCAAAATATTGATTTTTGTAACATGCAGCTCAGTTACGATACAGAACAAACAAAAACAAGAAATACCCATGTACATTTGGTAGGAGACAGATAACACAAACTCAAGCTAAAACTGTAGCATATTTCGGAATAAAGGTTTTGTAATCTTTTGTTTCCATGGCTAATTTGGCAATATGCACTACTATTTATTAAGTCTCCCGGGACATGTTTAAAGAAAAACAAAACCGTTTTAAGGGTACACTTAAGAATCATCTTCCCCATTTATACAGTTGTACATCCACACAAAAATATTAATAATACTACAAGTGGCATTATGACAGTAGATTTGCCTGCATATTGCTGATGTGCATCAACAGAAAAAGTACAGAATGATTTATGAATTCTAAGAAGAAATTATTGGAGGTTAATTGCTCCAAAAGTTGTATTTTTACATGTACAAACAGTGTATAGATGAAGACATCTAATTCTCTTTATCATTAGTCATGAACAGTATAATACCAAATTAAAAACCCTTCATTATTACTTTAAAAAAAAGGAATTGAATAAAACATTACCATTAACAATGAAATGTAGTGCTTCTATATTATTTTGATAGCATTTGTAGCAGCAAAATTTAAGTATTTCTACAGCACATACATAAGACAACTTACATCAACAAACAGGGAGTATAAATTTATAAAGAAGTATTCTACAAGTATGTCCAATCATTGGAGGCAGCATGTAAAATGCATAGAGTTGAAGATAATCAGCATTTTAAGAATATAATTTTATGTAGATAAATTTATTTACATGATTATGAATGTACAAAACTATTTACAATTACATGTATTTGGTAATGCATATTATCATTTTAAGATGCTACACATGGACAGTTCAGTGCATACACTTAAAATATGATACATCATACTGGTAAATGTTTATATGCAAATATATGTAGATCATAAAATGTGCTAATTTACATCAAGAATTATTTACAAGAGTATTAGAGAAATGTACAATGCTCTACATTCTGAAATGTACAACCCTATTGCATAAAAAACACCAATGAGTAAGAAAAATGAACACACTTTGCTGTAGAAATGAGAAGTAACATCATATGGAGGGAAACTGACAAATTCAGTAATGAATGGCATTCCCTGATCTTGTTGTTTACCAAGTCTTGTTTGTTTTGTTTACAGATTATAACAAAACTTTTACATTTTGTTTTTATTTTCAGAAAATGTATAATATTTGGTTCAATGACTTCTGAATTTGAAGTTGGAAATTGAACTGAACTGAATAAAGTAGTTAATTTCTTCTCCTGTTTTACTCCCTTAGAAATAATATACATTTTCTCTGTATCAATGAAATAGCATTACATCACTTGGTTTCATTCATATTTATGAAATTGCATAATTGCGTACACAAAATACATACACATGTATTTGATAACATTCATTAATAGAAATCTTGCCATTGCAATACCCTCTCAAAAGTTCATTCTGAGTTGTCTTCTTAAACTCTAATCATTAAGTCCACAACTGGCATTTAATTTGAATATTCAATATAATAATAAATAATTTATAAAAAGTACATTAACTACAAAATGTATCATCATGGGTTTGCAGTCTACTGAGAGTGGCTGATATACAATGTATACAATTGTGCGATTCCATTGAACAAATTAGAAGAAAAAAAAAATCATGATATATTTTCTGATGTATATTTTTGAATCTAATGATGTCAATATAAAGAACGATGGACATGTTATGAACGTAGAATTTTACACATGTATATTTACTTGATATTTTTCACGATTCATCTTCAAATTATATCAAACCAAATCCAGTAATAAAAATATTTATGATTAGGGAAATAATGAAATGCACCATCTATTGAATGAATAAATGGTACAGTAAGCTGCTTCCAGACAACTCAAAATGGCTTTGAAACAGCTTTAGACAAAACAATTAATTGCTTGCACTCATTGTAAAAGTCTCAGAATAATCTTCTGCTATAACTAATATAGTTTCCTTTTGCTGTTTAGGATTGTGTATTTATGTTTACTTTCATGAGTAAAGCCATCATGTAAAGCAGCCAGAAAAAATCATCTCCATAAAAGTCAAACCAAAGGCATAATTGCTTCTAAATCAAGGAAGTTTTAAAAAAATTATTGATGCCTGACACAGCTGTCTTTAGGCACTCTGATCGCCAAATTTACAATTATAAATCAAATATCATACAAAAACAAGAAGATAATTTTCCTTAGATGCACTTTATTTTGCATTTATTTTACCAGTAATGGGACGGACTGTTACAAACAAAATAATTGCTAAGACACAAATCTTGCATAGTATTCCCGATACAAATCTCCACATGTTTGTCAAGGTGATATATTGTAGTAAAAACCAACATCAGAAAAATAGTACAACACATGATTCCACATGATAAGAAATGGTCATGCTTTCAAAAGTATTCCACAGTGTAAACTATTTCTTTAAAGGCCACATGCCTGTTGATAAAGTTGTAAAGCTTATACAGTATGGCCACGCCCCTGTTGATCGATCTATTTGTCAAGCTGATAGGGCATGGCCCCACCTCTGTTTATCTAGTTGTCAAGCTAACAGATTGGCCCCACCTATGTTGATCTAGTTATCAAGCCAACAGCATGGCCACACCCCTATTGATCTAGTTGTCAAGCCCACTGCATGGCCACACCCCTGTTTATCTAGTTGTCAATCTGACAAGAGCTTGGCCACACCCCTGTTCTTCTAGTTTTCAAGTTAACTGCGCGGGCACACCTCTGTTGATCTAGTTGTCAAGCCAACTGCATGGCCACACCCCTGTTCATCTAGTTGTCAATCTGACAAGAGCTTGGCCACACCCCTGTCCATCTAGTTGTCAAGCCAACTGCATGGCCACACCCCTGTTCATCTAGTTGTCAATCTGACAAGAGCTTGGCCACACCCCTGTCCATCTAGTTGTCAAGCCAACTGCGTGGGCACACCTCTGTTGATCTAGTTGTCAAGCCAACTGCATGGCCACACCCCTGTTCATCTAGTTGTCAAGCTAACTGCATGGCCACACCCCTGTTGATCTAGTTGTCAAGCTGACACAGCATTGCCTACCCCTGTTGTTCTAGTTGTCAAGTTGACAGAGCATGGCCACACCCCTGTTGATCCAATGATTAGGAGGATGAGATGATGGAAGCTGTATCTCAAATACAAAGTTAGTGGAGTGCCCAGTGGTAGACAATGTTCCTCGCCGGACACTCGTCTTGTAAACTGTAATAAAAACAGAAATTAAAGATTTGTTGGACACTATGATCATGGAAAATTAAAATAGTAATAATAATAATTCAGCTTTTATATCGTGCTTAATACATCTAAGCACTTTACAAAATCTTTCAAAATCTTCCACGTAATGGAAGGTGGTAATTGTATGTATGAATGAATCACAAATGAGACTTTGTCAGTCTCCTAAAGATGAGAAACAGTGTGTATAAAACAAAGTTATCAGAATCTTACCTGGACATGAATATGATGGTGTAGTCTTTACGTTGGACTTCTCAATAGGTTTGATCCATATCTAACAAATGTGAATTAAGGAAACTATACACAAATATACATGTTAAAACTAAATATCTAATACCGCTAATGTACCTACATTGCTCAATACCACTATACCAAAGTAAACCCATTAATTGGAAGCTTAAGAAGGAAACGAAGAAGTTGTCAGTGTTTTTATCAAATGTACATAAGATATATAATAAGCTTCTCTACTTTTATATCCTGCAATCCTGGTTATTCAAACATTTTCAGGAATCTTGAAAATTTTTTGATCATTTAGAATACATAATGACAATTCAAACACAAAGGATACGATGGGTAGAGTATCATAGAGGATCTTGGGTTGTGATTCAGCAAGGACATGGGTCGGTCGATCCCAGCGAGCTCCTTCAATAAATAAACCAGTCACGTATACTCCATCACCCTGTAAAAAAAAATATTATTAGGCTTCAAATAGACGGAACTAACAAGACATTTATAGTTACGCAGAACAAACAAGTCACATTACTCCACATACTCCATTACTCTATAAAAGAAAACATCAACATGCCTAAGATTGGCAGAGCTACATGTAGTGACAAGCATTTCATAATCCTGCAACAACAACAAAAAATCATTCATCATGGCTCAATTAGAGGACAACCAACCCTTGTAATAAGTTGATTTGTTTGAAAGCAGAAAAATAACAGAAAAAGAATGGCAAGAGTTTGAAATTAACTGGACCAATAGGAGATCACTAAGTCTATGCAAATCTCAAATTGGTAGTTTGGTCAGTGGAGTGTGACGTAGGACGTGGATAACTCTCTCATTTGCTGTGAACAAAAATATCCTTAATTTCTGTTTTTCTTGTAATTTCCTTCTCCCTTGGGGCACTACTCAAAATATATTAGAGATAGCATATTATCATAGCTCCTCTATACAGAATAGACCCTTCTGAGCCATGATTTTTTGGAAAATTTTAATTTTAGTCATTTTATATGTTGGAACAGATTGGAAAGTAGTCTGGCACTACATCACATTGACATTACCGCTTCAGCCAATTTGAAGTGCCTGTACGTATAGCGATTACAACTTTCAAAAAATCACAACTTTCTTATATTTAAACAGATTTAATTGACTTAATTCTCTTAATTTTCTGCTTTCTGTTAGAGTATTTGTCTATTTAGGTTGGATTTCCTTTTAAGTATAGGAATGACTAAGATAGCAAGAGACTGGATTGAAATCAGAATCTGCCTTAGAAACAAAATTTAGATGTGAAATTGTTGTTTTTTAGAGAGAAAATATATCATGAACCCTGCATTTTGCTTGTAAGGGGACTTTGAAAAAACATAAAGCTAAGAATTACCACCACAAGACTAATTTTGTATTTCACTTACTGGTTTAGAATCCATGGTACTCTCATTCTTCATGACCTCAAAGTCAAGAAGTAACTGATCGATTGGGATCTTGTATCGTCTGGCAAAGTTCTGCATGGTGCCAGTCAGAAAGGAATGTGTGAAGTAGAAACCTGATAGCCAGAAGACTGTAGGCATTCCATCACGTATCCAATCCTACAATTGAAAACAGAAAGGAGAGTTAATTTACAATGGAGAGTCGGAATATATATAAACAGGGATGACGCATGACTGTATATGCATTTTGGAAGAAACGAACCCCTTACAAAATTACAAAATATGAATAATGAGACAAAATTTAATCCAATATGTGAAGATATATTTATCCTTTATTTTAAATGTTAACCCTTTGCCTACGGGAACTGGTTGGCTCCTATATTAAACCTATGGGAGTAAAAGAATTCAACAGTTAACAGGTTAATGCTGTTTAATAACTTTTTAGTCATACAACCGCCTTTCTCAACCCATGAATTTAAGGTAGAAATGATCCACATTTGGATTGTGGAATTTATGAAATCACATATATGACATATACTAAATTCCTTGAATATCCTCTATGATATCAGCCTAAGAAACAATCAGACGTACAATATCGCCGGCTGGGTGGCAGAAGGGCGTTAGCGCGCAAGCGACTTGAAAACTACTTTTTGAATTATTCGCATTTAAAGATTTGTTTTATATTTAAACTTCTTTCCGTCCCGAAAATTGGTTTAAAACATAAAAGACTAATAGAAATGTTGTAGTAGAACACGGCCACAATTTTTTTCTCAGAAATCAGTCAATTTTATAAAATTTTGAGGCAATTTAGTGCTAAAGCCCTTCTGCTTAAAGTTTCATTATTGACCTGGTATTCAAGCTAATGCCCTTCTCCCAGCCAGGCGACGATATGTATATACTTCAGTTTTCTCCTACACATCATATAAACTATGAATGAACGTGAATCAATCAATTGCTTTTCTTACTTTGAAAAACTGTAATCTTGCCAAGAGATCAGTGATGTAGCTTCCAAGAGGTTTCAGGGATGGGTATGACTTAGCTGCCCACAAACCTGGTACCTATGAAGAAGAAGTTTATCAAGGAAGAAAATTAATGATATGCACAACAATTAATTGGATCAAACATTTTATAATATCACTGATTCGCTCGTTAACTGATTGTGTACATTTCTGTTTTGTTTAAAGACTGTACAAAGAGACTATATTTCAATTCTCAAAGCTCTAGTGACTGTCATCTTAAAGGGATAGTTGAATTCTGTTTTCAGACTGCAAATGCCTTCAAAGTTCATGGTTATTGCTCTTATTCTTATCTATGACATTTATAATGCCCTTTTAGAACCTAAAATTGCTATGAAGGTAATTTTAGACCCCAAAATGTGTGAAATTTAGCCGATACGTTCATACCAATTCAGCACCACTTCCAAAAAAACACGGTGACCGTTTATTAATTATTTACTTAAAAATAACAATACATAAGCCGGCTAATTTTGGGTAATAAAAGCAACACGAAAATGCCAACAAAAAAGCCAAATCGGCATTGGCTGTAATACAACTTAAAAGGCGTTATTTCGTTTTTTTCAACGTTTTTTTCAATTTTTTCAAAATATCTAATATTTGTGATGGTACACAAGTATTAGAAATTGTTATACTTCAGCAATCTCTGAACTGATTTTGATCAAACAAAGATGATTTTGTCATTTAAATATTATGTTCTTTCAAATTTGACACTCAGTTTTTCATATTCTCACAAAAAATTATTTTGTGTAGCACCCTTGGCAATAAAACTCAAATTTCCCTTTAATGCAAAATAATAAAACTATTCCTTTTAACAATACTAATTACAAACAACCACAATACCAAACAAAATGCATTCCAATGTTTTTTATTAGGTACATACCTTTCCAACCATCATACTATCAAAGACGTCTTCAAGCTCTGCAGACATGACAACCAATCCTTTCATGGCCTTGCGGATATCCTGAAGGCTGGACCTGACTACCTCGATCAAGCGATTGAAACGGATTAACTCCTGCACCAGGACAGTGTTCATTGATTCCTCGTACAGCACAGGGTATTTTTTCTGCAGGAAAATGATCAAAATAAACAAAATATTCAATCTCACAGGTAAAAAACATACATTTAATTAATTCACCCCCCCCCCCCTTTCAAATTTGATGTACTGGTACATGAATGGTCCCACAGTTAGCATAGCTCCACCACATATAATTGTGTACGTATTCAATACGATTTTACAATCAAATACACTGCAGTGCATGGTGTATATTGTTAATATTTATTTTTTTCATTTATGATAAATTCTCTGAAAAAAAGTCACAAACTGTACTTAAATCTTAGCAGTATTTAGTATTACACCTAGATAAATTTACTCATTTTTTCATAAAATATCTTACAATAGATTCAATCTTGCTTGCAATATACAGCGGCAAATGGATTAAAATGATGACCATAAACATGTCTTCATTGCATTATCAATTCCACTGGTTGTATACGTACTATAAAACAAACAAACTAACAAACAAAACAAAACTCTCACCTGCACTTCCTCCAGGTTGAAGTTTGGAGGTATCTTTGATAGAATATCTGATGCCAGATCTTCAATGATTTGTTGAGATGACTTTTCCCCTCCAGACGCCTATGAAAATATTAGGGAAAATATTAGGGAAAATATAAATCGTTTCATTGGCTAGTAATATTTTTTTCCCAACACAACAATTATAACCATACATCTTGGTGTTCTCTTCATGCATCCTCCAGTGGACGCCTCTTTATTCAAGCAATGTCTAATTTGTTTCCTGGCAAACTGCATACTGCAGACAATCACCATTACTCCACCCTCGACAGTTGTCACAGATTATTCAATGCCATATATTTTAAGAACCAGAGTTCAGAATTCAAAGTCAAATTATATATTATCTGGGGCTCAACAGGCTAATAATACCTGTCTAAGTTGAAGGAACATATGGGCCCTGTTGCATAAAACTCACCATTGATGGTAACTTTGCCATCAATGGTAACTACCATGGAAAACTTGATTTTGATTGGCTGTTGAGCCCTGTTACCATGGTAGTTTCCACTGATGTCAAAATTACCATCAATGGCAAGTTTTATGCAACAGGCCTGAGAAAAGGATATTGCACTGAGTGTCATTTTACTCTTCCAATATATTTAGAACAATATTGTTGTTTTCTACTTGTTTAAACAAATGATCTTTCAATTCACCTAAAGAATTTTATACACATAATGTATACCTCACCTGTGATGATGCACTGAAGTAAACTCAAGTTATTAGTAATTACAAAGTAAATGACTATAAGCACACACTACATGGTGAAGGTGATAAATAAGGTTCGATACAAGAATCTTATATAAAATGAAAAGTTTGAGATTGGCTTTGACTATGATGAGAAGTTGATTTATGGATATATATAGTATTTTTCTTTATCTCATTATGTTGTATCAAGTGAATTTGAAAGAATTCAATTTTAAGAGATCTCTTTAAATTGAGTACATATATGCATGAATAATAAAGTAAATAAGTACTGAAAAAATTCAGCATGCAATGTGTAAATATGAAACATTATTCCATTCAAAGAAGTCGAACTAAGAATAAGAGAATATTTTCTACACATGCAAGATAGAAACCATGCTTAAATGAAGCAAAAGTGAGATTCTAAATATCTAAACTACCGGTAAGAACATTTTACAATGTTAGTGTGACGTGCACTGAAAACATGCATACGGTAGGTATTCTAGGTACCTTCTTTATTCTGTTAAAGCACACACAACATAGTTTGTAAGCCTCGCATGGCTTGTAATGAGTCTGAGAATAACTCAGAATTGGACATTGAAATGCCTTTCATATATATCGTGCAATCAAATCACACCATGCTATAATGTATGTTAATCAATGTTAAGTTAACATTTTAATAGGGCAACATAGTGTGAGGCCATGTTACAAAAGCTGATGCGCACACCTTAAAACTTAAATATATGTATGACTGGACTTTGAAAGGAATTACAATAGGAAAGATACAGAATTTTCACAATTGTAAATTATGTGTGTTTATTTCCCGGTTGGGTCACTCAATGTGACTTTGGGACCGCATGACCGTTACCAAAACCGTGGAAAACGGGGTCAAATTCAAGTAATGTCTGCGGACAAAATATTCCTTTAAATATAGAAAATAGGGGTGCACAGGTGTCCTTGAAATTGATAAATAGAGGTCAGCAAAAGGGAAAAGAGAAAACCAGGAAGAAAAAAAAAGGTACAAATGTCATGTCCTTGAAATATGGCAAAATGGGCGGGAATTTACAAGCTTATAAATAGGGGTATTCCAAAGTACGATTTTGTCCTTTTTTGACATTAAAAAAAGGGGGTTAAACTTCACAAAATTTCCTTGAAATTGACCGCAAAAGGGGGTTATTTGCATTTGTGGTAACGGTCATATGCGTCACCCTCTGCGAGGGAGTGACCCCACCGGGGTTTATTTGAAGCTCTTCAATCAGATAAAGTGAAGTCAGCTACTAGATGACGGTCAGTAATAGATCACCAAGATCCATAACTGATAAGACCTTCAAACTACAAAGTTCAAAACACCCTACAAATCTGTTGATATGGAACATGGCAATCAGGATGATTTTAATACACTTCATGAAGTTTACTGTAATTATATTTTTTGTTATCAACACTGTTGGATAGATCCCCATCTGAACCTCTGATCAAAGAGCAAGATAGAGGAATTAAAATGGTTTTAAAATTCATTCTTTATTAAAAAAGTGCAGTAGCAGGAATAAAATGATCTAAGTTGCTTGCAGTTGCTTGATTTGTCTGGCTTTGCAAATACAATGCTGCTTACATTTAATCTAACATTCTTAGAGTAAATGAGCATTGCACCTCTATGTTCATACTACATGATTAAAAGAATAACCCATAGTACCTTACAGATGGATAGAGTGTGATTTTAGAGACACACTATACACTGTACATTATACCAATAATTAAACTGAATATTGTATGAAATATCAATTATGAAAATACTGTACACAACTAATGCTGCATTTGATTAATAATAATTGAATTTCGATGCATGTGGATATATTTGATATGGTGGAATTCAATGCACATGAGTGAAAAGATTTTTGAGATACATTGTACACGTACCAATAATAAAAATGAATGTTGGTTAAAATATCAATTATGAAAATTTACATGAATAATGCTGCATTTGACTGAATATAACTGATTTTTGTGGATGCATGTGGATATATTCAATGTGGTGGAATGATTATAAATGAAATGTCTAATCGACAAGTTACAGCGATGATGAAGACGATATTAAGTCACGATAATACTCCACTAACAAACTCACTTTCTTCTTTGACTTTCTTTTTCTATTTTGTACCACCGAAGTCTGCAAAGAAATGCCCTTCCTTGGATTAGTTTAATGTCTAATACGGAAACAGCAATTTTACTTGTAAACTTGTAATAATAAAATATCATTGAAAAAAAACATCGAATGAGCTTGAGCTTCAAAGATGAAACAATTATTTAAATATGGATGTCTCAGTTTTACACCTCATCTCAAAGTCCCGGTACTCTGCATTCGAAATTCAAAACTGGGCTCTGTTTCACAAAATGTGTTATCAACAACAAGTGCCACAGATCTATGACAAACCTGCTCATAGCCAATGAACGCCAACGATTTCATTAGCTTATATAACAATTATTGTATCTCGTTATTGATAATAATTTTTATGAAACAGGGCTAAGATGCATAGAAGTAGTTGCAGTAATTAGATTAGTTATCACAACTCAATATCATGCACATGCTAGAAATGAAAAAGGATATTAACACACTGCAAATTGGGGGGATTTTTCTATGTGGTAGATATTTCAAGTCAGCGGCATATCCTTTCTTTTTTTTCTCATTCTTCTTCTCTTTCAGAAGAAATAAATTCCTCTTCGAAATTTATATGAAAAAATTGGAATTTTGTTCTGTAAAATCATTTGATAAAAACAAGTTTGATACACTCATACCGGTATGTTCATCTTTTTTAAATGGCAAACTATGATCGGATATTAGTCATCCACTGGCTTTGAACTATACTACCACCATAGAAAAGATATTTATAACAGGCAGTTTGCCTGTGTTAAATCATAGTGCCTTGTAGCGCAATCAAGTTCTTGCAATGTTAAATTGAAGGGGGGAAAAAAGAAGACTTTGGGGAAAACCCTGAATGTATACCTCTCCAGACTGCAGAAGTATTTTAAAGCGATTAAAGCAACGTGAAGAAAACAGGGAAAAAGCAAATAAAAATAATTATGCCTCAAAAACTATGATGCTCAATCAACATTTTCGATGCAACTTGCAAACAGCAAAAAGCGGTCTACTCATAAGAGTCTGGTTGTGATCACAAACTCAGCTGTAGATAACTTATATTATTTGTTTAAAGTTTACTTTACAATCACCTAGAAAACTAATCTTACTTACTACAACATTTTTTGCATAAAGTAAACACCAGAGCATAAAAAGAATAATTGCAAATTGACAAAAATTATCATCGAGGTACAATGAATTTTTGATACCACAATGCTGCTTCACTTAACAATTTATTTCATCTAACAAAGAAATTCGTTAAAATTTGCAAATAAATAAATGATAATTTTTGGTGAACTGTAAAACTCATATCCTGATTATATTAAGGCATATCAATGAACAATTTTTCTAGCTTACTGCTTTGGAATGACTTCTTTTTCTTTCTTTCACATGAAGATTTTTTTTTCTGATGATTTGCAGATGGGCACATTTCTTTTGTATCAAACACCTTTTCTTATTAGCTTATTGTTATGTTTCTTTCTTTTTCTTGGTTCTTTCTTTTTTTGCCATTTGTACTATTTCTCTAGAATAATTTTTTCCCACCAGGGATGGTGTATGATGAATAATTGCATACCTGACGAGGCAGTGTAAGAAGGATTCCATCAAACAGTCGTTGAGTTTCCTTCTGATCCTTCGTAATGTCTGCATTCTCATGAAGACCAAACACCTGTAAAGAAATAGTTTACATGTTTAGTGCTGATACGTCTGGGTATTGTTTAGTCTAGGTACATAGTTATATTCCTTTGATCACATCTTTCTGAGAAGAATACCAAAGTTACGGTAAACCTGCTGAATTCCACAGCTGAATAATCTAATATCAACAAGTTTGATGTAAATGTGCAAGCCTCACCATAACCTGGCAGATTGCAACATCATAAACATTCTCAAGATTATATACCTAATTTTCTGCCACTTTGAATTTCAAGAAGGAAGCCTTCTCAAAATGAATTCTCGCAGATATAGGCTAAATTCAAATAGGTTTTAATTCAAACACCTTTAAGGTTCCACCATGCACTATTAAAGAAGGTTTGTAGAAGTGTATATTTCACATACATGGACTACCACTTAAATACAAAGGTTCAAACAATGGCGAGATAAATCACCCATGTGAATTCTGGTAATAATAGTACACTATAGGTTTTCCAGGCCAATTTCGTAAAAGCAGCAATCAATTTCATTAACGTGCATTCATGTTCAAGCAGTTTCCCTGATTCGTTGCTCCCCTGTTTCATTTTTAAACTTCTTGCATTCAATTTCGTTTCAAGTCACCAAATTTTCTAAACATGCACATTCAAATTAAAGCTTGGTTCAGTCAATTTTGAAATGCGTAAGGGTCGTTCAATTTCGCCAATGTTGAGTGGGAGGTGAATTCTTTGGCGAATTGCGGTTTCATTTTCGTCTATGGGCAACCTCTTTCGCAATCGGGTCATTCAAATTAAAACTAGACCTCATTATCATAGTATGAGGCTCGATGTTCATTTGGATATTCAGTATTTCATGTTCATTTATTTATTCTTTTTCTCCATGATCTTTTCTGACATGATTTTACATTATACAATCTTCTTATTTGTCTGCTATATTTATATTGCATTTTATGTTTTCTCTTTTTTTCGACATTCTTTATTTTTGTTGAAAAATCTCTTTATTCATATCTTCATATTTTTCATTATAAATGCCGTAGGGGTTATTTTTTAAATGGTTTGTTTTAATCAATCTTGATTGAGTAGGTGATGTTTCCTTTTTTTCATTTAACATCTTTTTCTTTATTCATCATGGTATTTTGTTTTCATCATGTCCATGTCTACCTCTGTCCAAGATCTGTTTATATATATCTTGTGCTTAGAAGAGAAGTCACAAATTGTGCACCTTCTCTGGGGACAGTTACCTGTGTATTAACAGAACGAATATGCATGTCATTCCTCCAAGTAAACTTTGCATAAAATTATTCAAACAGAAGTATATTAAGTGAAAAATTAACATTAAATGAAAAGCAATGCACAAATGTCACATATGTATGCCTAATCACTAAATTGAATGCACAAAGAAATACCACCGTCTGTCCGGCGCGAATTTGAATGCTCTTTGCATGCTTTTCTAAATTGAATGCTCGTTTTGCACGTCTCTGTGACAAGAGTATGAAGTCGCATGCTACTAAATCAAATTGAATGATGCAATTAGCTTAGCAAAGTCATTCAATTTCGCACGAACTTGAATGAACGTAACGTTAATTCGGATGCTATGTTTACGAAGTTGGGTGGGAAAACCTACAGTATATCATGTTGTATACAAACAAAAACAGATAATCCATGATATGGTACGTATGTATTTAAACTTTATTCGATTCCTCTGTATTTGTAACCTCAAATTTGTACAGGGTCTCTCAGGAAACTAGTTTTAATACTAAGAGAGCTATCCTGTTTAAATAAAAGAGCATAAATGAAATACATAAATAAATAAATGATAGTAAAACAAATCAGGCATACCTCTGGGTGGGGCATGAGAGGAAGACTCTTCATGTAGTCCGTGTACGATTCATGAGAACCAGAAGGAGGACAGCGATAGTTGCCACTCTCTGAGAAGCTATACCCTTCCTCCGCAACGATCTGATCGTTGTAGAAGATTGCCAGGAGACTGATCAACAGACGACGGTCATGGTAGTCTGTCACTCTACCACCTTAGTTACACTCTCCTGTGAGATAGGTCAAGGCTTCTAATGGGATCACGTCATAGTCATTCAGAAACATCTGTTTGGAGAAAACAAACCGTTAGATATGTCAGCTTCATAAAATGAATAGTTTTCTTTTAGTTTCAATCTTCACGATGCCGTCAATAAAATCACTGTTGAAAGAAACTCAATTTTTCATTTTATTAATTTTCTTTGAAAATATCCAATAAAACATTGTTCATCCCAATTGGTTTCACTAGATACATGAACTTATGTTCAACAGCAATATACAAAACTGAGACTCATCAGCATTTACAATATTGTTTATATCCGTACTAGTATCACGAATCAGTTAAAGCCTGGGATTTACCCCCCCCCCCCCCCCC
>BEXV01000336.1:0-12329 GCA_003118195.1 Hemicentrotus pulcherrimus | reverse complement strand
GGTGGAGTGTGGCACATGTAGATCAATGTCTTGCCAAAGGACATTAGTGCGGCGGCAGGACTCGAACCGCGGACCTTGTGATCGACAGTCTGACGACGTATCCACTCGACCACAACACCTTATGGATGAAAAAAGTTACTAGCTTACCTGGTTAATCTAATCATATCTAATCCTTATCTATATAAGTATCTACAGACAAAATACAAAGGTATATTTACGTCTGGTTTGGTGCATCCATTGAAGAACTCTGGATCTGATATAGGATCATTTAGGTAAGATCTAAGCAGGTTAGCCCGGAGACCCTTGGGAGGTTCGTTGGTCATCTTGATGCCATTCTGAAGGATGGAGACAGGGAAGGTCGGGGTCGGGTAGCTGGTCAACCACAGACGGAAGGAAGGACGGGTCTTCTCGCTGTCTGTGATTAACTCCTCACAGATCTTCTCCAGGGTTGGTAACCAAGACAACGCCAAGTGACAGTTCTGAAGCACCACCCAGGTACCGTGCTCTACAGCCTGGAGAGGATCAAATCAAAGACGAGGAAATATCATAAATAAAAATTAATACAGGTAAGATAATGTCATGGAAAAGAAAACGTTGACTTGATAAAATCTGTAAGTGAATTTTGTGTGATTAACAAATGTTTCTTTAAAAACTAAAGAATATTATAGCAATATACAAACTTATAGAGGATGAAGTATATAATTGTATTATCTTTTTTAAAGTAAATTATGTCTATTGAAGTATATCTCCTTAGATTATTTATCTTACCTCGTTGATCATCTTGGCGGCAATAGGACCTTGCCCTTGTCCTAGGGATACGGTTGCCATACCATTACCTCCCATACCTAGATAGAGAATACATTGACATTGCTTTAGTATGCATACAGCTATCTCTCATACATTGACATATCAACCATATATAAATTATTCCCACTGTCTTTGTGTGTACAACCATGCTTAGATTTATCTAAATGCTTTTCCCTTTCTCCTGCACAAATAACATACATGTAAACACAAGTATCTTTTTCTGCTCTGACTATAATATTGATGTTGAATTTTAGATCCATTCTAAATAAGATAAAAGGATTACAAACTACCCCCTCCTCTTTTTTCAGTTTTCCCTGTTAATTTAATTATTGAAACAAACTCTATATGAAAACACATTCAAAAGTAGAATTAAAGTTAAAGCCTCACATTAAAAAGAGAGAAGTAACTACATCTATGTATAAATAAACATCAAAATGTATAAATGAGAACACATCGGTCTACTGCTCTCATATTAAACACACATAACACATAAACTTTAACATTTGAACTAAACTAAGGTTAGTAATCCCATCACACTGCTAGAAAACAAGTACATCAACTTGGTAAGAACACACTTGTAGCACTAGCGTGTACAAGCATTGGTCAGACTAACATGCAATTAGTATCTCCCACACACACACACACACACACACATATCTTGTTACGATACACTATGGATAAAGATGATGACCAACGTTAGTGCACACAGGGATTAAAATCGTTATTGGTGCAATATCTAGCGTTAGTTCTCCATTAATAATCATCGCATGCAAAGACATGCAGCTGGAAGCCTGCGTGGAGAATATGTGTGTACAAAACTTAAGTGATAATCTGCTTTCTGCCAGAATAAAGCTGTAAGAAAAATTTTAACCAAAATATACTGCTGATGTGATAAATGAGTCAATAAGAGAAAGAAACAAAATGAAATGTAAACTTTTTTGGTCATCGAGAGGATACGAAGCCTGCAATGTAGAAATGCATGATGTGAAGTATACAAAACTATAAATGGAAAAGAGAAAATGAATAAAAATTCCTGCATTAGATGAAAAGACTAATGATAAAGTATAGATTTATAAAAAAAGAAACAAACACATGACTTAACAGAGAAATTTTCTATTGTACAACCTATAATGTTGAATGACTAAAATCTTGTAATGGGTTCATTTATTCAAGCTTATAAACAAGTTGTTCTTTTTCTTTTTTCCTTTATATTTTTTGTAATTGTGACTTGATATAGCTTCTTTTCCTTGTGGTTACAAAGCGCTGCACCCACAACTCCACAATGTTTGGGCCACTTATAAACAGAAGGTAGTCACTTTTCAGAGATCAGTTAAGTACATTTACAGTATATGCAGCCTGGTTATAAAGTCATTTTTAAATATCTTCACTTTAATGTAAACGAAAGTAGTAAATTGAAGAAAAAAAATCAATAGAATGCTTGATATTTCCTCACATGGGTCAATCAATATGTCACAACTATACTTTGATAAAATTGGGTAGCAGATTTATGCATATATGTTTTTTTTACAACTTTATATAATACTGCTGGAAAAGGTGAGATGTTTTGCTTAATAACCAACTGATAATAATACTCATACGTGTTGATAGGCATTGTTTAGAAAATATAGCATACTTTCAGATTGCCTAGTTGTGTTAAATCAATACTGTTTGAATCTATTCTTGAGTATCAATCAATCAATCAAAAGATATTTGATATAGCGCCTTTTCCTTGTGGTTACAAAGCACTACACACACCACTCCACAATGTTAGGGCCACTTATAAACAAAAGGTAGTCACTTCTCAGCGATCAGTTAAGTACATGTACAGTATATGCAGCCAGGTTATAAAGTAATTTTTAGCAGAATAGATGTGACTTTAGTAATTTCTTGAGTATATTTCTGTTTTGTTTGAATTTATTCAAATCAAATACAATACTTTACTTAAGGACATCATATGATAACATTGTACAAAGATAAAGACGAAATAATCATATGAAGAAACATGTGGACATGCAAATACATAAGAGCAGGAAATATCAATTCAATGATGAAAGAAATATGATCTATGATCTCAATAAAGTTACTTTGCAAGGTAAGATGGCTCAAGAAGGAATAGAACCCAAGTAGAAAAGAACAACTTGCATAGAATATATGAGGTGAATAGGATAAAGGTACCAGGGTGGAAAGGTTGTGCAATAAGACATACTACTGAGAGTTCGGACGCGGGATGATCGGAAGACCTTGGATTTTCTTCGGTGGCGATTCCTGTCGGCGAGGTACTCTAATCCAGCAGCTTCTACAAGATCATAAGGATCATCCACTGTCTCCATCTGTCCATCTCCCAGATCAGAAGCAACAAGGTCTGGCTCATCCTCCTTACTCTCAGGCATGTGATAGGGTGAGATAGGGGAAGGGGTGCCGTGCAGGGGCGTGTTTGGGGAAGGGGTTGCGTGCTGGGGTGATTTTGGGGATGTAGTGGTGTGCAGGAGTGCGTTGCTTTGGTTGGGAGCATGTACAGGATTGGGGGTGCCTGGTGAAGGGGTAACAATTTTTTGTTCAGCGTCAGAGTCATAGACACTGTCTGCTTCAGGAATAGCTGAAAGGACATGTCTAGCGGGGATGACATCGACCAGATCGTCTTCTACAAGCTCAAAGCTTTCATCTTGGGGATCACCATGAAGGTTAGAAGGGTGCGGCAACTTGTGTTTTTTGCCCTTGTTAGTGTGAGATACATTGAGCGGCCAATTTTTATATGTCAGCGCATGCCCTAGGTTCTCTGTACTACCACTGAGCTGCTCTGATGTTTCATGAAGTAAAGAAGATGTATCTCCAGCCTCTGTCATCTCTTCTTCTCCACCCTCATCACCTTCGTTCATTGAATCAAGAAGAGTAGACGCATCCGGTGTCTTCCTGTGAGCAAGCAGCTCAAGACTGCTTGTTGCGCGACTCATGTTGGATTTGACCGACATGGACTCTTGTTTTGGTGGCTTCAGGAAACCTGTTTATTATCAATACAGTCATCATCAAACACATATATGTATAGTGTCATGCATCAAATAAATAAATCATAGAGATTTAGTCCACCTATTTGATTTAAAACCTGAAATTTGCACAAAATAAACCACAACCACTTACGCAGCAGGAAATCTTTCAATAATTTTGTGATTTTCTTCAATTATTTGGGGGCATGAAACCCTTGCGAATCTAGACCACTCACCAATTTTTCAAAGTTTCTTACATGCAAAGGTCTATGGTTTTACAGATTCTACATTTAGGCATGCCTTAAAACCATTAGACCTACATCATGACATGAATGATCCAATGAGTGAGAAGTGGTTGGATTTATATTCTTTGTATAATGAGTACATTTATATGTCACATATTTTTGTTGCAAATCTTAAGTGTCCAACTCTTTTTGAATCGCTAGAAGCTGCTTGGCATAGTTATCATCTCTGTCAACTTTAAACACTTCCTGGTAAGACCTCTTTCCTCTTTGCATTGCATATTTAAACATATCAACAATACTGGATCTCCTAAATCACTCAACATGAAAGTCAATACTTAACTTCATAGTATCAAACAGCTCTTCAGCCTTTCAGTATCTTGTATTGAAACAGGAACCCACTGTTAATATTTTAGTTACAGCATGCACCGGGAAAAACACATGCCCTCCAAATATAACATGCACACACCACACAAGAGATACCTATAATTATCTAGTACCAAAATATTACTCTGTTATTTTTTTAATATTTTTTTAAAAATTTTTTATTATGTTTATTTTTTTTTAATTTTTTTTTTTTTTTTTTAATAAAATTTATAATTTTTAGTTTTGTTTAATTGCTACCTATTAAGTCTAATTATTATTCTATACATTAGTTTTGTGCATCTACTGAATTCTGTGTTGTGAAGGGTGGGGGACTACTGTGTTTATGGGCAACTACTGTAAATAGGGTAATTAAAAAGATCTGGAAATGTTGATTTAAGAACATACTGAGGTACATAGTATTCTTAGTGCATATCTCATGTCAAGATACAAAGACATTGTTTATACTTCGAAAAAATAACATTTTTTGTAATAAAACCAGACTAAATTCATATCTTTTATAAATGTAATGCTTCCTGGGAGAAATTTCAAGTCCCGCTGGTTCCAAGATTTTTTCTGACTTGTTTTTTAATACAGATGGATTAAAAGATCTTATTTACTGGGTGTAAGCCACAAATATGTTTTAATAAATTCCTATCTGTCTTATACCTCAGAGAGATGCGATTGGTATCATCTGAGATCCTACCTTTTTCCACAGCAAACTTCATGAGAACATTCATGGGATCAGCTCCAGGTGAAAGCACAAAGATGAGAGGAGTGAAGTAGGATGAGTCCACATAGCTCTTAGCAAGGTCAAAGGTTGGAGGTTCGATGTAGGCTTGACCCATCGCCTTGATGATAAAGTTTTGGACGGCTGGTACCATCTGGTAATGAAAAGGATGAATAGAGCGTGCAACATCAAAATGTCAAATTATTGCTGCTGGCGTATACATGTCTGATTATTATCTGACAACTTCCTAAAGTGTAATTACACTTACTAAATCTGAATCATGAATACATACAATATTTTCGATGACCAAAAAAAATAATATCTGGAATACGCTCAGAGACTGTATTTTGTATTAAGAGCTATATAAATCCAGATTATTATTATCATCATTATTATTATCATTATCAGTATCATCAGTATTATCAGTGTTATCAGTGTTGTCGTTGTAGTCGTATTTGTTGTTGTTGTTATTATCATCATCATCATCATCATCATCATCATCATCATCATCATCATCATCATCATCATCATCATCATCATCATCATTATTATTATCATTATTACTATTATTATATATATACAAATTCAGCAATGAGGTCAGGTAAGCAATACTGGTACAGTATAAACTTACTTTATCTGGTCTGATTATACGCAGGACTATAAGTTTCTCCATCTCATTCAGCGAAAGGTCCCATGGTTCAGGTATCTTATCGGTGTGAGGAGACGGTGAGTCATACAGCTTCTTCCATTCTTAGATCTGGAAAAATACACAATTTTTTTTTTAAAACCATAGGTGAATTCTCATTGATATTGTAACACCTAGTGATTATAGTCCGTAGTAAAGTAAAACATGATTTCTGGTATCAATGCCTATTATTCGGCACTTTTGCAATTGTTTGTCTTCTTGTGGAAATCTCAAATGTGCAACAATATTTGAAGTCAGATGGGTTGATTATGAAGTATACTTTATTATCATTAACTCTGTCATACATTCATAAAATTGATGACCTAATACAGAGTTAACAACAAAACTACTATCATGTTACTCCACATTTTCTTTGTAAGGAATTGCAATTTGTGCCACAAAAACATCACAGTACATACATGTTCATGAAGAACATGTAGAAAATTTTTTTTCTTCTTCAGAACAATATACATCACATAATTATTTGCCTTCTTATACAAACATAAATTAGCAGGTAGTTCACTTTACAAGTATTACTTACGTTACTCCTAAAATTGAGCATGAAGTCATCAAACGCATCAAGCTGTGAGACTCTGACGACCTCCGCCCATGACTTGTCAGACAGCCAATTAGGAGCAGGGTTAGGGAACGGATTCTCTAAAGCCACGCCCCCTGTGAGAAGGAACCTCCATTCTCTATCGTCAATCTCTCCTCTGAAAACAAAATGGAAGGAGTTCACTATCAGATATGGAATCTCAAGTAAACCACTGTCATTATAGACACTCTACCATTACATTCTCATTTATGATCAAATAATTTGTCCATTCTCCAAACACTTTTCACTGTTTCACTGCTTCTTCTCTTCTATTGTCATAGTGCATACATGTATGTGATTATATGTATGATGCACCCATGAAAAAATAGTTTGTCCATTACTGCACAATATATTCATGTACCATATATATTTACAATCCATCTTTACATCAAAGGCCCAAAACTTCTTCATCAGTAACAAATCATTCTGAACAAAAAGTAATTTTGTGACAGATAGTGATATTGGTAAAATTATTTTTTTTAATTCTTACCTGCCCTTGGCTATGCCAATACAGAGTATGAATGAAAAGAGCAGCTTATCCGTCTCAAACAATGATCGGCATACATTCTGATAGATGCTATATGTGAAGTGATCATTGAGGCTCTTGATACGTCTCTCAAGGTCATTAGAGGGCTCACTGAAACTGATTGACTGTAAGAAATAATTAGCAGCATTGAATTAGAAATTCTGGCATTTAACTTATAACAATAGTGGACCACCAACTATGGCATACAATATCAACTACCGGTATATAGTCATTAGGTCTAGTTTCTACATTTAACCAGGATAAAGTCATCATCATGCAATTCTTAAGCATTTTACGTTATGCACTGTAAAATGATTGCCAACAATGTCCTTTTCCCTTCTGTTCATAAAAGATATGGGCAAGTTCCTTTTTTTGTTTAAATGAAAATTTCTTGAGTAAATGAATAAGTATAACACTATTATTTAAAGATGTATCTACATGAAATAACTAACAATAACATTGTCACAGTTTAAATGCTAGCATCTACCATCTCCTAAAGCTGTCAAGTATTCAACCAGAATAAAGTTACCATTCTTCAGTCTAATCAGATGTTCCCTCAATGGACACATTAAACTGCAACACTCTCTTTTAGTATGATGTGCAGCACTAAAAAAATGTATTTTATTACAGGAAACACATCATTACAATACAAAATGGTTAGTAGTCCTTTTGCACCAAGGCCCTGGGTGTCAAACAACAAGGCTACACACAATATCAATGAGATTATGAAATTACTTCTTAGTTTTGACAATACATTCAAAAATATTGCAAAGCCTCATTCCATATATGTTGTAAATTGCATTTAAAATCTGATCTTGCTTTCATTCCTGTAATGAACATATCAAGATGAGTCAATACATCAGTTCAGGTAGTTTAGTATGGTGCCACGTATCTGTGCAAGGGCATTGAAGGGAAAAGATGTGATTCTGACTTCCCCATATTGCTTGAAAACAAGAAATATGAGCGAAAGAGAAGCAAAAAAAAAATAATACCATTCAACAAGGTCCTGAAAAAAACAAGCACAAGTACTATGCTAAAATTTGTGCAGTGAGTGCTGTTTATGCCAGTGAGTTTGCTGTATGCTGCAATATTACATCTCAGAATGTGCATTAAAAAGTAAAGTATTAGTTTACCTATTTCTCAAAATCAGAAAAAATAAGAATTAGAAATAGTGCCCCTTTTCTTATGTCTAATGTAGCATAAAAGGTAGACCTATTATGAAATCAGTAATTGTGATATTTATTCAAATATTTTTAGAAAAGGGATACATAGATAAATAAAATAGTAAATTAAGGACTGCTCAAATTGTACTACACAGTTCCATTTTACGTAATCCATACAGATTCTTTACAATGTGCCTTATCCAAACAGTAAATGACTTTTATGGTGTTAAAGCAATCCAAATGTCATTCAATGCAACTGTGTAACACACAAAAAAGGATTTGTTATCCTTCACCATCAAGAGTGCTGACTAAACATATTCAAAAACAAATAAAAGCTTGATTAGTGCAACAACAAAAAACGAAGACACCAACATGTCTGCCACCTCATGAAGCCCAACACATTGCATTGTGATCAAGCACCAAAGACTCCTTCCCTTAAGGAAACCTCAAAACACTACATGGAAACACAAGACTTACTGGAATCTCCGCTAGCATTTCTGGTGTCATTCCTTTAGTGTCATAGATGGACTGAGTGACGGTTATGAGAGGTGAAGAAATGTCATATTGATTCATCATATACTTTAATATTCATTATTGACAAATTCGTGTGATGTGAATTTTGATACAGTTTATATATATCAGTGAAAAAATTCATGGGGGCTCGGGCGAATTAGCCCCCGAAAGTCATAAAAGAGCCCTACAAATTTGCATACAATTCAATGCAAAACAAATTAAAGAGTGTTATTTTCACGCAAGCATGCAAGCTTGAAAAGAAGCCGCCAACATTTTTTAAAGGATTTGAAAAGGATTGAGAGTACCGAAGCTGTCATAAAAAATTAATTACTTGAATAAATAGATTTCATTAGGAAATCACTTTTGTTTTGCTCTGGTTCATGTCATTAGGAACCAGTGCAAAATAACAGTGATATCCTAGTGAAACAAACTCATTCGGATGGGCATATCTCAGCCAATACTTAACATATTCAATTGGTTTTCCACATCTCGACATTATTTTTGATGCTCTTTTGGAAAATAAAGTTCAAATTGAGAAATTCATTAAAAAAAGTTTGTTATGACGTCACACTTGACCACTCTATAACTATGAGAAAGAATACTTAAGAAGTAGAATTCAATATTTGTATAATATGTAGCTGAAGTTTGGAAGTGTATGTATTTATTGTTAAATAGATCTTACCTGCGAATAGAGTTTGATAAACCAAGCTAAGGAGTACTGATACATAGGCTCAATGTTAGCTAGGTCAGAGATTGTGAAGAAGAGTATCGATGAATGCTTGGCAACCTGGTGAGAAAATGGACAAATTCATTCTTATCAATTAAGAGTGCAAATAAGTCACCATTTCCCATCTCGATGTCATCACTGGATATGTCTTCTTATTCAATAGATTTAAATGAAATACACCATGACCTTAGAGAAGGAAGACATTTAATCCTGATCTTTGGATACCATCATGGTGAGGAGTGGGAAGTGACAATGTATAAATCATAATCCAATATTTCCACAAAATAATCAATTGTAGTCTTGGTACTTTTTATCTTTGATGTATTTCAAATAACAAAGGAAATGGAGTGTCATAATATAGGAAAACAAAAAGGGAAAAAGGAACATTTCTGATGTAAATAAAAATAGTATTAACACTACAAGAACACTAAACTTAAAAGCCAGCTTCTGTTTGTTTTACATGCATATATAACACAATTGCTAGAGATATATTAGACCTGTTCACATTATGTTCTTACTGGTTTATATCCATCTCTCGTCTCATCAATCTCAGTCTCTGTCTTGCTGGCAATCTCCTGTTTCTCTGAGATCTCCTTGGAGAGGACCTTGGATGATGACAAGATCTCAATGGCTGTCTCATCTTCTAGAATGTTCCCTTGAGATGAAGATAGAACCTGAAGAAAGAAAATTATTATGTTTAGAGATACCAAAATATGAGATTCAAATGTGTAATATTATTTATCTTGTGTTAAATTGTTATATTTTATGTAATCATGATTGACACATTATATTTTACTTGTTCTCATTATTGGTGCATCCGCAAGCCTACTGTTTATTGTTGTTGTCGTTAATAAACTCAAAGTTCTCATACTCAAACTCAAATGTATAATCTCTGAACAAGGTATTGCATTCAATCGGTGCATTTCATTTTTATGAATCAACAGAAATATTATTTGATCATTAAGTTGATCATACAAAAGTTGCTCTACTGTGGATGCAGGTTTGAAAATAACTTCATTACTCTTCAACATTCATTTTCGGGTCAATTTTGTTGAATCTAAACACAATGTGAGTTAATCTCAAATTCCAAACAAACCTACTTATCTGCCATAGATAAGCAACAATAAAAACTGTTGGAAATTCATGCAACAATAAAGGAAATATCCACACATGCTTGTTTTGGTCAAATTTGTATTTCAAAAAAAATTCTAGTACACTTAATGTGACATTACCAACCTCTAGAATCTTGTCTTCAATCTCTTTGAGTTGTTTCTTGTTCTTAGCACTCTCAATGATGAGCTGGTTCTTCTTCTCTTCTAGATCTGGCTTCTCTTTGGCTGCAACCAAGCCCAAAAGCTGATCCTCTAAGCCAAGGGGTGTAATCATGAAGTTCAGCAATGTCACCTGTAAAATATTAGAGGATAAGTGGGACCATTTTTTTTTTTAATAAGACGTTTTACAGATCTGTAATGTGTCGTTTATCACAAAAAGTTAGAATTGAGGAAGGATGATTCCTATATATATAGTGTCTCAAAAGCCCTAGTAAAATCTGTGAAAGTGAAAATGTAGACAAAACTATCACATCAAATTCATGACACCAAGACATATACAGAATCAGTGACTGCATCCTGCTTAAGATCAAGAATCAGTGGTACATTTTGCCAATTTTATTTCGACTGCTAATTGCTGAAAAAATCCCTTTATACTATCAAGAATCAAAAGGATATTATGAATTATTGAAAGACAATGTGGTTCCATTTAAGTTGTAAAATCTGGATGCTAAATTAGTTCAAATGGACAAAACTTATACTGGAAGACACATAGGTTGCTTTTTGTCTCACCTTGACAGACACCTCAGGAAGGTAGTGTGGATTACGAAGCCTTGTTGTGATGTAGAACTTGAAATCACGACTGAACTCTACCACGTTATCACCAAGACGGATGTAGTCCAAACCGTTCTGTACAGAGAGAATGAATACTTCATGAGACTTGACAGACACAAATAATTTGGTTCAATTATTCATTGTAGAATACAAAACTTGTATCGGAATCAACCTCATTAATCATTGCTTAAACATCCATCATTCAACATGTCACCAATCACTGTGCTCCTCTAATGGTTACCTATTAATTTTAAGAAACCCAGATAATTCGTAAGAATCACAGTTTTAACTAAGAGTACATGCACTAAATGACACGAAATCTTGAAACCCAAGTAGACAACATCTCCAATTATAGTCCCAGAAGTTTAAAGATAAAGGTGAGTTCTGGTAATGCGATTGCATTGTGAAAGAAAAGGGGTGGAATGGATCAGAAAAAGTTTATCATGTAGAATATAAGTATTGGTGTGCACTGCAAGGTTCTGGAGTCATCAAAATCATAATAAATTTGGCCCAGTCTTGGTAAAGTAACAAACACTGTACACAGAAATATGTATATGGGACTACACAAATGGTGTCGGGGCTAGCTTACCTTGATTTCCTTATCTTTTTATGCTCATTACTCAGCCAGTATACATTTTATTCCAAAATTGTTGGGCACATGCCATTTATTTGTAATCTTGAACATTCAGTGTAAGTTTTGTTTGATTATGTGAGAATTCATTTTCTTTATTTACCAGAACTCAAGTTTATCTTTAAAGATGAATGATCATAATAATCCAATTTCAGTAGTTCTACTCACCTGTTTGAAGGTTTGTTTCAGCAGCAGTGGTTCCAGAACAGGGTCCAATTCTTCACCCACATTCTCCAACAAACATGGCTGACCAAACTGTGATATACATATAATGAAGCAACATTAGAATCTAAAATCATTTGACATTGTATATTCAAATAAAGCATATGAAAACTTCATGACACTATAGCACAAGGTTAATGTATACTAAGCTAATGTCCATGATTTCAAACATGGTGAAGATGAGGGAGAGAGAATTATTTTACTACCACTAATCAATGCAACTGAATATAGTGCGGGTAGAAACATCCAGTCTTTTATTTT
>BEXV01000335.1:179889-198156 GCA_003118195.1 Hemicentrotus pulcherrimus | reverse complement strand
CCCCCCCCCCCCCCTTTACCCCACCTATAGTACGGGGTTAAGCAAAATATTGCCCGTGTGAAAACAGTACAATATTCTCCCAACTACATGTAGATGTATATTATTACAATTTAATTACATTTTAGGTGAATGTAAATTGTCACAACAAGCAATAAATTGGGCTCTACCTTCCATTCCAGACATTTAAGTGTAGAAAGATTTTTAATAGCCTGTTTTTATGTCTTTTATTCATGGAAAAAAGGTTGTGAAAAATTCAAAAATGGTTGGGAGAATTTACTGTTAATCACTGTTAGATGGTATTGCGCAGTGACGCCTTCAAAGAAAACCATAGATATCTTTGTTGTTCGATATTTTTTTTTGCAAGTTAGAGAGTTTGTACAGTAGAAAGAATATAATATGTAACATTTTATACAAAATTTAAGCAATTTTTTTCATCAACCTTCAACAATGTTACAGAGTCACTTTAAAGAAGAAGTTGATTAGGAAGTGTTGTGCATACATGTATACATGCAATGAGAGTTTGACCATGGGACTTATATGTAGTACGGTAGTCTTAATTCATGTTATACAAATGTACAGTAAAACTTAAAAGCCTAGAAGGCTGCTGGGTGATGTCTTTCTTAAATTTCAAAGAGAGAGAGAGAGAGAGTAGAGAGTAGAGAGAGAGGGAGAAAGAGACTGAGGGAGAAAGAGAGAGAGAGAGAGACTTGATGAAGAGGTTGAATTGCCATAGATTTCTTTATCTTTGCCCCCTTCATCAGTCAGGTCTACTCTTAACATCAAAGAGGCATTCAGGTGCACTTGTCTAGTTGGGTGAAAGGATGTGCTGCACTGCCACTGCAAGCTCTTATCTTTAACCTAGGTTTGAATGACGTCATTGGCTTCTTGCGTTCTTGTCTTTTGTGCTATTGTGAGCATTCTCATGAGTGGTTGGCATTGACGGAGAAAATGGTGAAGGGTTCAAGAGATGAGAGATGAAGGACGTAGAAAGAGAACAGTGAGTTGCAAAGACTGACCCAGTTGTGTTCAGACTGCCCAAATTCATTGTATAGCTGTACAAGAGCGGTATAGCTACATGTAATTACATTTTCCTAGTCTGAATGAAGTATAAAGAGATGAGAGATAAAGGACATTGAAAGAGAACAGCAAGTTGCTAGGACCAACCCCCTGTTCAGACTTCTAAAATTCATTGTATAGCCTTACAAGAGCGGTATATGTACATGGACATGTACAGTACATGTACTTCAGTTTTACTAGTCTAAATGTCGTACAGATATATAAAGAGATGAGAAATGACAGCATTTAAAGAGAACAGTGAGTTGCAAGGACTAACCCCTTGTTCAGACTACCAAAATTGATTGTATAACTGTACAAGAGCGGTATGCAATTAAATTTTCCTAGTCTGAATGACGTATAAAGAGATGAGAGATGAAAGACACTGAAAGAGAACTAGTGAGTTGCAAGGACTGACCCCGTGTTCAGACGCCAAAATTCATTGTATACATGTACATGTACACTGTACATGTAGCTGTACAATATCGGCATTGATATTTGTAATTACATTTTCCTTGTCTGAATGAGGTATAAAGAAACACTGAACATGTATAGTTTTGGCTACAATTTAATTGAGACTATGGGAAATACAGTCACATTTTGTTAAACTTTGATTTTACATCAAAATGACTCCAAATTAGGCTTTTCAGAATAGCTTTTAACTTAAAGGTAAAGATCAGTTTTGGAAACGGCCCCCCTCTCAAAAAATGAAATGAAAGCTCTTATTACCAATCATGTGAAAGAATATGTTTTGACTAATACGTGATGATGAAAACTTTGCTGAGAAACAGCCTACTATTTGATATATTTGGTAAATTATTCTATCTATTTGGACCTGATAGATACAAATGTATAGCGCACTTGTCGCGCACGTGTTGCATAGTCCCATATACATCTTTCTGTGTACAGTGCTTGTAACTTTACCAAAACTGGGCCAAATTTCTTATCATTTTGATGATTCCAGAACCTTGCAGTACACACCAATACTTACATGCTAGATGATTAACCTTTTCTGATTGATTTCATCAGGTTTCTTTTACAATGCAATCGCATGACCATAACTGGTCTTTATCTTTAATCTCAATAATAGAGATGAAAATATTGCTGATTAAAATCCTGTTGCATATTTTGTGAGACATCCTGTATTCTACAGGCTACAATAATCGTCTGTACAAAACGATACTAACTTTCAAATAACAGCAGGGGGGTGTTTCATAAAGCTGTGCGTAAAGTTAGGAATGACTTTACAAATGATTTGAATATCAAGAGCCAAATGGGATGCCCAAAGTTTTTCTCTGGGGTGAGCAATCTTAGGTTAATATGCTTCTGTACATGGACAGGCATGGACAAGCATGTTATGTAACATGATGAGATAGGTCACCTGCTGTCAAGCCTGAAGTCTGCTCATCACTCACCCTCTCCAGCCCAAAATTAAGGTATAATTAGAAGTTGATGAGATTGAACTGATATGCCACGCAGCAACGCAGTACTTTCACCTTCACGAGTATGGTAATTAAAGACATGCTAATTAACATGCCTCATATGCTTCTCCTTGGCTGTGGTAATATAAGGCTCTACTTCATCTCACTTTTATACAAGCTCAAAATCAGAGTATACTCTTCCAATAGTGCATGGGAACTAAGAAACGGCAGCTCCCAAATGGAAAGTATTTAAAATGTACCAATCGCCAAAACATGTTTCATTCTTTATGTAAGGGGCTCCATGTTGCTTCATGTAATGTACAGTGTATATTGTATTCAAAATTATGCTTCAAATAACAAAAATAATGTATTTCTCGTCCGGACTTTAAAAAAAAGAAGTGAAACTGTATCTGATCTTATATACCCTTTGACTTATTTCATATCCGAGTATGCAAACCGAACTCAATATTATTATTGTTCTCAATATTTATGATTTATGTACTATGTATTGTTTATATCTGGATTCATTTAAAACTGTTAAAGCATATACAGTATGGAATTATTTCCCTTGTAAGTGCACTTGCATTAGCCTCCAGCTGTATTGTTGAATATTTGAATAAAAACTTATTAAATCAAACCAAATCAATTACTATTTACTATTTTGCAATTTTTTTGCAATTTTTTTCTTCCAAGATGGCTGCCATGCTAATTAGGCCAAGCCTATTTATTCACAGATATTGTGCTATGTGAGTATACCTATGCAATGTATTACAAAACAAATGATTTGTATCATTTTAGAAGCTGTTCAAACAAAATGTATATCACATGCTTTTTGTGTGTGTGTGCTTTTTTGCTTTTATTTTCTGAATAGTAAATAGTTTAAAAAGGAGACGGCGGCCAAAAAGGATGCAGTTTAGATACTTGTGCACTTATGATGTACAATCTCAGTGAACAGTAAAACATTTTGTTCAGTAGACCAGTTAACGTACGCCTACGCACGCGCATTGAATCGGCACCCACGGAATCAAGGCCAGACATCTATTCAGAGTTTGCAGTTTCATAATATTCTTTAAAAATGTCTTCATACTCGTTTCCTTTTAATATCCGTTAACCTATACATGTACATGTAGAAAGCAGGATGAATTGCTTTTGGGGTGATTTTATACATTCTAGCTGACTGGAGCTGTACACTGTACATACATGTACATGTACATTTACATATAGGTTTTATTCTTCATGTGATTAGTACTCTTTAATTTTAGAAATTGTTTTTTTCTTACAGAAAGTCTTGATATAAAATTGTGTCTTTTTTATTCTTTAGCCATTGAAGGTAACTGCCTGAAGCTCGTTTCCAAATTCCAACCTGATTATTTTTTTCTTCTTTTGTTATCAACCCACACATAATTTGTGGCAATAAATATATATTCAGATTTTATGCATTTCCTAAGGAGGGGTTATGGGGTGAATGTAAATTTGTGTGTCGACAGTCTTGTTATCATGATGTTTGTTCAAATCATGATATAAATGTACATATGAAGTTTAATAGGAGGAGCTGTTAATTGTGATGCCACTGGCCGGGTGCCCTGTTGAACTGCCTGTCTTCATGCTCACTGGCTCTAGTCGAAGCAGACTAATGATTGTTGTTTTGAATAAACATTGATAATAATAATGAAAATACATGTCTTGTTTACCGAGGGTAGCCTCGTCAGAATTACATGTGTACAAATTGTACATATACATACATTACTCCTGTTCTCCCTGAGGGCCCTGGCCACCCTTCAATCATATATATGCAATTATCTAAATGTTCAGTAATATTTCACACAAAATGGTATCTTTACATGTAAATGCTGGCAATTATGTAGTCTATTACGTCTATTGTTTTGCAAACTACCGGTAGGGTTATTTTTTTTAAAAAGTGTACAGCTGTAGGCCCTACTTTATATAAAACAGTAATGTCTGAGTTTTGCTTGACATGACATTAACCATATACATTTGTAGGCCTACAAGTTATATTGAATGAATAATGTTAGTAATGCAATGTCTTAAATTCAAGTTCTAGAGGCTGGTACATGTATATATTCTACAATATGAATATACAGTACATTACATGTACATGTAAGTCAGTAAGGTGTATTTGTAAGTAGTTCATTGACTCAATTCCATTCACCACCAAATAATGTTTCTCTCTCGATGTACATGTAATGTACTGTATACAGGGATTCCATGTGGCTGTAGTGGTTTCAAGATATGAGCTTGAGATATTACTTTTTACAAAGAGGTACATGTATATCGCAATTAAATTAAAATTCTCAGTGAACAGTAAAAAGTCTTGTTGAGTAAACTAGTTTGCCCACATGCTCACTGGCAAAGAATAGGGCGTACGAAACCCAAATATGACTTGGTTTAATAATGCGAGCCCCACATATTATGCGAGGTTTCATGTTATAAATCCATATTTTCTTCATACTTCTTAACCGTTAAACTATACCGTAGATAGATTAGAATCATGCCAGGTAAAGTTTTTTTAAGGTTGATTCTAGATCTAGATACATTCTTCCTCAATAAAATTATTTTCTCACACGATTGGTACACTTTAATGCCTCATCAGATTACATTTCATCATCACCATGGTGACATGTACCATCCTTTCTGGTAGGACCAAATCTATTTAAAATGACCATACTACAACCGATGTGATTCTAGAGTATAGGCCTATACTGTGAGTGAATGAAATTTACACGACTTGTTGTAGAGTTGTCTCCAGTCAGTGTACAGTATGTCACTTCATTTGACCTTTGAACTGTAAATGTGTCTGCTGTGAGGAAAAGGTCAAGGTCAGTACCTATCAGTGATGACAGGTCTAGTCTTCTTCAATCTGCCATAGCCTGTTCAGACTACAGGAAATATGTACAAAACTTGTATGAAAAACGTTTAAAGAAACATTGTATAAAGAAAAATTGTATGGAAAAAACATTGTTTATGAACATGTAAAAGACATTGCATAGAAAAAAGTGCATACAGATTACAAAACAACATTGTATTCAATAGAGCAACTAGTTTTGAAGAGGTCATTTATCCAATCCCCAGTGTGCGCTCAGGGTAAGCCCTGCCCAGTTATACAATTCTTGTACCATACATTCAGACTACTCCGGAACCTGATTCGTTATCAGGTTTTTCTGTTCAAACATGCATTTTGCTGTACAACGTTTCATTATGCAACCATTATACAATTAATATGTATACATGTAGATACTGTACAACGTTCAGCCTACCGGTAGTTGGGAAAAGAGTAATTCCTTATTGTATTTCTCGTTTATGCTATACCGTGAATTCAGATAGTCTGAACATGTGGAAATGTCCTGTATTGTCTACTTTCACCTATCCCGTAAATATTGGTCACAATTGCAATCTGGTTTAATCTGCCATAGTTGTTGAATTGCACACACTTGATATCTCTATTAATGAATCTCATAAAACTTTAAAAGGCAGAGTTGAAGGATTCCTTACAAGGAAAATGTGAATATGAAGTGTGTAAAAGAGATTGCAAAAAAAAAAAACCCTTAACATTCTCAACAATGGTTGCAATTTGAACTCATGATTCTCAACAAGTGTGGCTTAGATAATTTTTGTAATTATAATGCACAAATCTTTGATCGGTGCCACACGTGTAGGTGAATGAAAGCATTCGTAACGTAGCAAAGATTTGTACATTAAATTCGATTACATTTATAAAAATGGCAAATTTAGATCAGATTAGTTCATATTAAGAAGGTCTGATTACTTCTCTACAATCTACAAACCAACCAACCTTCATTTGGTCAACACAATCTTACAGGGTTTTGTATACTGTAGACGCACCTGACATGTAGTTTGCATTCACAAACCTTTGTCAATCGTTGTGCTTAACAGTGTCTGTAAAATGAGACTACTTTGGGCTCTGTACTGTATCCCCTCCTAACACAGCCAGAAACTGACAGAGTTAGGCTCTGCTTAAGGCTTCGGGAATTGTTGTTAAGTGTCATATCAGAGTCTGTGCTGCAGACTACAACTGGTAGGGGTATGCATGTAATTCAATTCACTTCAATTCAATTATATTTTTGTTTCCAACGAAACATTACAAATCAATTATAATCATTTATGAAAATTAAGGAATACATATTGGGGGAAAAGGGGTCTACTTAATAAAAGCAATGATTGTACAAGTGTAGACCCCTCAAATGATAGTTAGGAATAATGAATAATTCAATTAACAAATTTGTAACTACCAAAAGGAACTACAAATTGGAAAAAAGGGGATGCCAACAGAGATGAAAATTGGACAAGGTATTTTACATTCATGACAAAGATAGGAGAACACTGGCTCAACAATACAAAGAGTAGACAATTGATGCCAAAACAGAAGTGAGAGATTGGGGGTACAAAAAATAACACAAAAGGATGAGCTGCATGCTGGCTGTTGGGTTAAGAAGATGAGGAGGAAGAAGATTTTCGCATTAGAAAGGAGATATTGCAAGTAATGTTTACTTGTAAATGAGTTCTTCATTAATTCCGTGTGATCCCCTTCCTCCACGAGTGCTTTAATAGTTACAAATGAGCTCCTCTAACCGATTTAGACGTCAACCCTGACAATTGTTAGTTTGCAGGCCACTAAACCCTTGTCCTTCGTTTTGCATAAACAGTGTCAGCAACTTGAGACTAGGCTAACAGCATACTGCATCTATATAGGCAATGTACTGAGTCTGTACACATTCAGATTTGAACCAGGCCTCTCGCCAAGAAAATTAAAAGGTGTGGCGCGACCCGAGGGAAAATTTGACCCCCCCCCCCCAAAAAAAAAAAAAAAAAAAAAAAAAAAAAAAATTATACAAGTATTACAAGTAATTTGATGAATTTTTATCATGGTATTACATTTCAGGTCATTGTCATATTTACCCTTACACCAAATAATCTAAATTATCAATGTTATTCTTTCTGTCTATGACTCTATGTTGAAATTTGTGAAATTAAATTTGTTATCCAATGTTACAAAGAGAACAAAATGAAATTGATCCTAATTGTTTGGATATTTTGAAGCTGTAATTATTTTCCTTTCATTAAAAACAATATTGCATTTTCTTACTTTCACAAAAGTTGCAGTACTCCAATTTCTGCAAGTCTTTTACTTTATATTCAAGTAAAATAAATTCTCTGTCTCAAAATGAAAGTTTCATTTGAGAACAGCACACACACCGACTATGCGCTGCGCTAGGCTATGTGCACACAATACAATACCTGCCAACCCTTACAAATAATTCAGAATATCCTTTTGGGGGGGATTTCTAGGATCTGATAATCCGGAATATTCTGATTTTTCAAAATTTCTTTTTTTTTTTTTTTTTAAAGAACGTGTGGCCCTAGGTCGGGCCAATCAAGAACGCATTGCGCATGCGCCACGCGTTATCTGTGTAAGCGAGGGCCTTGATTTGAACCTGCCATCTACTACTTGCCGTCAGGGACTCTACCACTAGGCCATCATGGCAAATTGACAATGGCAAATTTACAATGATCTGGAAACAAATACCTCAGCTCTCCTGACTCATGTTTCTCACTTGTCTTCATTAGTCCATCCTTAGGACAAGCTTTAAATGTTAAGCTTTCTGGGAGAAGTTTCAATTGTTGAATAGAAATCTTGGGCTTACACCCAGTAGATAGATAGCATGTTAGATCTTGTACCGTAATTGAAAACAAGTCAGAAAAAATGTTTTTAATTAGTTTTAGTCTATGTATGAACAGGTTCATCAAAACAGAAATCTACTACAATAAGATTGTGGATGCTTACAGTGGAAATGGGTTCAATTAACTTTGATCTTTGTCCCATAGTCCTATCGTATTAATATTAACAGCTCTGTTTCTGTTGTAGAGCCAGTGACCGATGTAAGATTTATGGTCTCCAACCTCTGCCCGACTTTCAGGCAGACGACTACATTGTCACTCATAGTAAACAATTATATTCTTATCGTTTGTGTTCTGCACTGTTTATTAAATATTGGAGTGGTTAATATAGGATAACGTACTGCAAGATTATTAAATTTTAGCAATTATGATTTTGTTAATGCATCTTACATGTACATGTATCATGATTTAAAATGATGATCTTACAAAGTTGTCAAAGGTCTTGGTATTATGGTAATATTATGCTACATGTATTTAAAAACTAATGGTACATGTACATGTACATGTTATTATCAATGGATAATTTTTGTTATGTAACTAAATTCACACATACGGTACATACATGTACGTACATTGTATGTAAGTGCCTCGTTATGGATTATATCATTTTCCTGTTACAAATACTTATTTTTCATAGTCAGAATGCGAATTGCATGTAGGACAAGACATAATGCTTGTCTTACCTAGCAACAACTAATGTATGCAATTGGCATTCTGACTGTTGAGATTCATTCCTTCAGATTGGGTGAATGAAATAATTTGTAATACATGTAGGTGCTTCTTTTCCGTGTTTCTTTACATTTTTCTATAGTATGTAATGTCTGTTTCTATCATATCGTCGTCTGGCTGGCAGAAGGGCGTTAGCTCGAATTTTAGGTCAATAAAGAAACATTAAGCAGAAGGGCATTAGCACTATTATTGCCTAAAACTTTTATAAAACTAACTTATTTCTGAGAAAAAATTGTGGCCGTGTTCAACTACAACATTTCTATTAGTTTTTTATGTTATAAACCTATTTTCTGGACGGAGAGCAGTTTGAATTTAAAACAAATCTTTAAATGCGAATAATTCGAAAAGTAGTTTTAGAGTCCCTCGCCCGTTCTGCCACCCGGCCGACGATATGTTCTTGCTATACATACATTTCTGTAACTGTATGTATGAAGTTTTACTCATTCTTTCATATTCTTGGTCAATTCTCATTTATTTCTATCTTTTCTTCTCTCTATCCTCTTTCCTTCTGTATTATTTTTATTTTCCTCCTTTCATCTTTTTTTCTATCCCTTCCTCTTTACATTTATTTTCTGATGTCTTTCTCTGTTTTTGTCAGTCACTATCAATGTTGGTCTAATCGGGCTGTCGTTCTAGACTCGCTGGCCCAATATATGTGTGAATGCTCATTTACTGTACATGAAGCTTGAAAACAATAACATGATAATTACCGTAGAGATGCAATTAAGAAGTTAGAAGTGGTTTCCTTGACCTGTACCGTGCCGTAGATATATGTCCCAACATTATTGCCATGGGATTCCCAGCGGAGAGCTTAGAGAGGATGTACAGAAATGATATGGAACATGTAGTCAAGTAAGTTATGCTGTTTCGCATCTTGTGGAACTTGTCTGTGAAATCACGCAAGTGATGTATTGTTTCACAGTGTGTGGAATATATGGCCTAAATCAAATCTTTGTCTCTTTTTGTTTTTGTTGGTAATGCTTCTTTAAAGTTTTTAAGTACCGGTATCATGGACCATTTACCTTTTAAAATGTTGTACCGGTATGTACTGTATGCTATTCTTTTTACGAAGGTCTATTATAATGAAAGAATTCTTAAAAGTTTTACCTACTTAAAAAAAAAGAATAATTCAGGTCCTATGATAGATCCTTGTGGTACACCCAAATATTGTATGAATTATTTCAGGATGATATTCATACACTGTAGTTTACATCATGCATATGATTGTGTAAACACGAAAAGAATTATATGGTCAAACCGTGTAATCGTGTAATATTGTGGAAAATTAAACAAAACTGTTGTTTCTTTGCTTTTTTTCTCGTCAGGTTTCTGAACTCACATCATCAGGATCATTACAAAGTATACAACCTGTGAGTATGGCAAGTTGGCAATCATAGCCAAATGAGCTTATTTTAACGTCATACTACTTTCATTTTGCAGACAAAAGTGAGCGGAAAGTGGTTTTGAGGCTGGACATATCCACTTATAATTGTAATTTGAAAATCTAGATTTGATCAAGACTTCTCGACGCATTTTGAAGTGGGTTAGAAGTGGATGAGTCTTGACCATAATTTTGTCGGTGATACTGGGGCTATACTAGCTTGTTTTTGTCGTAATTATAATTTTATTTTACAACTAGATATTTCTTAAAGCCATCCTAGGTTCCTGAAATTAGGTAATGAAATAGGATTTCAAGAGCAACTGATGAAATGTAGTTTTGTTTGTTTTTTATTAATGTCATGCAGGAATTTAATGTTAACCATTGAAATATATAAACTACTATACAAAATTACAAATGTTCTGAAAATCACATCAACTATTAAGAGACAGTTTATGCATGTAGGTCAATCTATCTTTCCTTGTCAATTAAAGAACTATTATAAATTCAAACAACATGATGTATGACAGACATCAAATATTTGCTGTGTTGAACAGTAAGTGTAAGTTTAATTTAATTTTGTTAGAATATATATATTTTCTATATTTAGTACCTTTCAGTCAAAGGCATATTGAAATTAATAAATAGATTTGTTTTTGCTGGATATAAACTGAATTTTTTTCTTGTCATTTTATTTCCCTAATGTTAGGTGCTCAGAGAGGAATTATGATACATCAAAATTTGATCATCGAGTGGCCCACTATCCTTTTGATGATCATAATCCTCCTAGGATAGAGCTTATTCGGCCATTTTGTGAAGATGTCATGCAGTGGCTGGCCGAAGACAAAGACAACGTGGCGGCCATTCATTGTAAGGCAGGCAAGGTAAGGAATCACACATATCTTGATTGTATTGAAGTCAAATAAAGATATTTTCAAACATCAAGGGGTCAAGGACGATTTCGCGAGTTGTTCAAACCACCACTCTATTCAATAATTGTCATTCTATTTGACATCGATCATGAATTCATTAATATTAAAGTATGACAATCATCATAATATAAGAATTATTTCAGTAAAACTATAAAATGAAGATAATATATGAAAGTGCCCATTATGATGCATTTATAAGCCAGTATTTTAGTGGATCAAGGGATTAAAGAGAAGGTTGAGTTCTGGGAAGAGGTGAAAAATAATTTGTGAGCGTTATCATTCTTATAATGCAAGTGTGGCTCTTCAAATTCCTTCATATTCTAAATTTAAAAAACGGGAGTTGTTGCAACCTTGTTTGGCGATCAACAATAAAGGGATAGAGCAATGTCGATCTGGCGCTGCTCAGTGGCTGCCAGGCTCACAATCAATTGGGCATAAAGAATTTTCATTTTCGGGTTAACTTTATAAAATTTGGAGTGGATTTTACAGATTATTTTTATTACTGAGTATCATAGCTTTCATTGTCATAGGAGTAATGTGTTACTTTATAATTGAGATACTGTTAAAACAAGTATGGTTTCAGGGCCCTTTCTTGTGAAGAGTTGCAGTTGATTTGAATCGATCTCAACTCGCTATAATACAGGTCCCTGGCCTATGAATTTGATGAATCTGAAGTTTATTAACATACACTGATGAACTGAGAATTTCATCATTATAATTGATAAAATTGGAAGAAGCCACACATACTCTTGAAATGAATCTACTCCAAATTGTATGGATTCATTTTTATTTTTTTGTATGGATTCATTCTACACAGGTACATCGATGGCACTTGTCTAAATGCAGAGACAGGATTAGTAATTTATATATTTTTTTCTGCCTCCATTTGCTTGTAATATGGATTTTTAATATAGAATAGAAGAAGCCACACATAGTTTAATATGAAATGAGTCTACAAATAAAATAAAAATTGTATGGTATGTGAATTAACGTCCTTCTGGCTCCAAACAGACGCTATTATCATCTCGTTTTCTCGTCAGACGTGGTTGGCCATTCATGTTGCAAATATGAATACTGCCATCGAGTTGTATTTCGAGCTCATCTTTTCTGTGGATGCACATTGATATACAATGTGCGTTGTAAATGATGACAAATTTGATCTCTCATCCTTTGATGCATATATACACGTATAGTGTTTCAGATCTTTTTACATGAAATGTGATGTAATTTGTGAAGTGTGATTGGTGTATGAGTATTTTCCCTTATGAAAATATCTAGGTTCTTTGAACACCCCCTCTAATTAAGAAAAATCTTGAGTAGAAAATGGGGCATACCTGTAAAAGTAGCTAATGATCTGAGCTAATGAGGGAAAAACACCCCATTATCACACTAATGAGCTTTCTATAACTGGAAAATGCATTATGGGAAGGTGGATATTATGGGGAATAAAGATGTCGCCCTTGTAAAGTTTGCGCTCGTGCAAATGAGACAGGACCATTATAACGACTCACTCCACAACGTGTTGGCCATGTAGCAGCCAAATTGCAATTTAATGCTCTAATGAGGAAAAGCTAGGTTGATTTCCAGCCTATAATAGGTCTGAAACACTTCAGTTTCTGACCATTATACTCTCAGTTGTATTTAAATTCATTGTCATGCTGCATTCCTCGCTTCCAACCTGAAGCCTGTTTAAAGTGCTAGGAGCCCCAAAAATTTGAAGGCAAAATTTCACTTTTTATTGTATCATAATGTGAAAGAAGATGTCATTCAAGACACATTTCTGCATGGATTTTCAAAACAAATGTGTTTGAAGTCAAATATTGATGAAAGAATACAAAATTTAGGTTATCTGCGTAAAAACAGAAAACACAAATAATGTATTCTTTTATCAATATTTGTTTCAAACACATGGGGGGGGGATCTTTGCAGAAGTGTGTCTTAAATGACATCCTCTTTCACATCATAATACAATTTAAGTGAAATTTTGCCATCAAATATTTGGTGAATGTGGGGCTCCCAACACTTTAGAGGGGCTTTTAACACAGGCTCGTGTGTATTGATATCTGAATGGGATCATGTAATGAAGGAAGAAAATTAGTTGGAAATTTTAAAAAGGAAATATGTAGTCTTTTGTAGGCAAGTGGTAAAAATATAGGAAAATCAATATTTTGAAATTTGAATCAAATGCGGCGAATTTAATCTTGAATGTTGGCAAGTGTAATGTAGGGAGAAAAAAAAAATCATTTGTTGGAAATTTAGCGAAAAAAGGAGTGTAGCCTTGAATGAAGGCAAATGTAATGTAAGAAAATCATTTGTTGGAACTTTTGAGAGAGAAAAAAAGAATGTAGCCTTGAATGTAAGCAAGTGTAATGTAAGAAAACCATTTGTTGGAACTTTAGAATGAGAAAAAAAAGAATGAAGCCTTGAATTTAGGAAAGTGTAATGTAGGAAAATAATTTGTTGAAAATTTAGGAAAAAAAATGATTCAGCCTTGAATGTATAAGCAAATGTATTGTAAGAAAATCATTTGTTGGAACTTTAGAGAGAGAAAAAAAGAATGTCGCCCTGAATTTTTTATTGGAAATTTAAAGAGAAAAAAATGGGTGTTGCCTTGAATATAGGCAAGTGTCATGTACATATGTAGGAAAATCATTTCTTTGGAATTTAAACAAAAGAGAATCTAGCCTTGAATGTAGGCCAGTGTTATGTAGAAAGATCATTTGTGTGAGATTTAGAGAGATAAAAATATAATGTAGCCTTCATAATTATTATTAAGTATTAATGAATCATTTGTGAATAATCATTAAAAATATATTTCAATGACTTTTTAATTTATATCCCAATTGCTTTCAAATGAAGATTCAATGAATTATTAATGAATATTCCAATATTTTTTTAATTGATATTCCAGTGACTTCTTAGATAATATTTCATTGCATTATTAACGAGTATTTAACAAATTATCCATGAATGTTTGAGCGACTAATTAATAAATTGGATGTTTCATTGCTTTTGATTTCAGGGAAGGACAGGGGTCATGATCTGTGCCCTATTACTCCATCAAGGTCGGTGTCTTACAGCAGCTGAATCCATGGAATATTATGGCAAAATCAGAACTACCGATGGAAAGGTAAAGTCACAAACATTACACATTACATGTTACAGTCAAACCTGTCTATAACGACCGCCCAAGGGAAATACAAAAAGTGGTCTTTGTAGTCAGGTGGTCTTTGTAGACAGTTTCCTTTTATACCGGTAGTACATTATCAGTGAGAAACCATTTTTAAGGGAAACACAAAAAGTGCCCTTGTAGACGGATCCCTGTAGTACATGTTTCAATGAGAAACCATTCCTAAGGGAAACGATAAAATGTGGTGTTTGTAGACAGGTGGTCACTATTAAAAAGTAGGTTTGACTGTAATAGTATTGCATGCAGGGCCCTAAGCATGACACAAATTAACATCGGTCCTGGAGCTGAAAGTTTGTCTTTGTGCGGCAGAGCCTGTGTCAAGTGAGTTTGTGAAATGAACCCCTCTCATCTACAAATGGTGTGGTCCAATTTACCTGACACTTTGTAAAAATCCTTCAGCCAATCTATGAGAGGTCCCGTCTTGTTTCACGAAAGGTTGTGTTATGTGACAACTCACTAGACGCGATGGCCTGATGATTCAAAGTATTAAAGCCAAATAATAGGAACAACAGAACTTAACATTGATGCTGGAACAGAAAGTTTGTTTCTCTGAGAGAGGGTCTGTTTCAGGTGGAGGCATTGATCTTATTGTACAGTGTAGAAGTGTTGTAGTAATGTTGACTTCAACTTTAAAGGCTGTGGTTCGATCCCCAAAATGGCACTAATGTCCTTTGGCAAGGCATTAATCTACATTTGCCACTCAACACCCAAGAGAGAAATGGGGACCCGGTAGGATGTCGAAAGCATTTGTGTTAGTAACTGCCTATGCCCTTGCTGTGACCATGTGATAGGAATACTCCCCAGGGAGCAGAGATGGCGCACATTATTGGTGAATGAATCCGATTAAAAGGGGTAATAATATGTGTGAAGCGCTTTAGAGACAATATACCGTTTAAAACGCTATATAAATACATATTATTATTATTATTATTATTATTATTATTATTATTATTATTATTATTATTATTATTGTCTCCAGGCATGACTAGAAGAACTAGTATATTTTTATTTTACACTAACAGAAGTCATGAAGTGAATGAAAAATGTTCATGAATTTGTTTTTGTTACCAGGGAGTTACCATTCCAAGTCAGAGGAGATATGTACAGTACTACGGGGAGCTGGTGAAACGCAACACACTATACAAAACACAAACGGTACTTCTGAAACGCGTGCAACTCTATACGATACCTATGATGAGCGGTGGAACATGCTGCCCGTTCTTCACAGTCCACCAGCACAAGGTCAAAATTCATACTCAGGAAGCTGTGAAGGTTAGCATGCTCTCTTTGTTTGCTTTTGTTGTTTCACATTCCACAAAATAACAGTTTGCATATTATCAATGGTCAGCAGGATGAAGCATAATGACAAAAAAAAAACAATGATGGCAGGAAACAATTTGTAATTGATATACTATAAATGATTGAAATCAATAACAGAAAGAGTATTTTCTTTTTTATGTTAAAGGTAATCTTTGTTTCTGCTAGTGGAAAGAAAATTTTAGTCGCTATGCTTGCCTGAATGTTGTGTTCCCATGCCCACTAAAGAAAATTGCCATTTCTGGTGATGATGACCGCAACTTAATTGTTCTTACACCATGATTACACATCAGCCTTAAATGCTGGCAGAGAGAAAGTTCTCTTGTCACTTGTTAATTTGGGCAGGCAATTGGAGCCTGTTGATTTTTTCCCCTTTGTTCTTGAAGGTTCCTTTTTTAAAAATAATGACGGCTTCTAATCATTCGTGACATTTACCCTCGTAAAACGCCGATAAGATATTTTTGCAGAGTTTTGCAGATTCTGAACTTGCTCACAAAATTGTGGCAGTAATTCTATTAATCTTGTCTGAATAATTTTCATTTCTCTTTCAGGGGGTCAAGAAAGGGGTGAGCTGTGTCGAGTTTGAGCTGCCCCACGCATTGCCCATACGAGATGACGTGAAAATAGAATTCTACCATAAATCAGGGCTGCTCGGAATGGTAAATATTTATTTATTTGTAAACTCTGATGTATTTGATTGTGTAAAGGGTATTGATTAGACATGAATTCAAATAATGCTACAGCAGGTTGGTCCATCAATAAAAATTCAAGCATGTCAAACTGGAACATGGAAGGAGTATGAAGCGATGTGTGATGAAATCCCTTGTGGCCGAACTCCAGGGGAGTGTTTCACAAAGACTAAGATCGCCTTTAAGTTGGACTTAACTATGGCAGGCTCTTCATGCCACTGTTTGCTCTCACCATTAACTGGCATTGATCTGTCAAGGGACGTACAAATCATGGTCACAAATCTAGAGAATTTACATTTTTTGATCGTTCATTGTTGAAGGAAAAAATATTGTCTAAAGATCATGATGGTGAGAGCAAACTGTAGCATGAATGGCCGGCCAAAGTCCAACTTAAAGTCGATCTTAGTCTTTGTGAACCCCCCCCCCCCGTCTTGTCTTAGGGCTCCAAGGTTCTTAGATGCACTCCGATGCATTCTGAGCCATATTTTGAAGCATTTTCAAACATCCCTTATGGACCACCCTGGCTTTACAAAATTTTGTTCTTGTTCATCGCGTCATTTTCTATAAAACCGTGGAAGCCAGCTAGGTTCAACCATGTTGTAATACCTAATCCAAGCAACAGCTGTCAAGTTCATAATTGACCTGATGTTTCCCTCGTATAAACACGCCCAGAAGTATATAGAGTGCAGAATTCGTAAATGTTTTGAGAGGTCTGCAGAGTAGTTTAGAGAGGAAGTTATAGGAGCGTTGCACCTTTCCTTCCTGTATCAAATCAAAAGCAATACATTTTTTACTTGGCACTTAAAGGCAGTCATCAAATTCTTATATCATAGTAAAGGTGTTGTGGTCTAGTGGATAAGTCACCCGACTGCAGATCACAAGGTACGGGGTTCAAGTCCCGCCGCGGCACTAATGTCCTCTGGCAAGACGTTAATCTACATTTGCCGCTCTCCACCCAGGTGTTTAATGGGTATCCGGTAGGGTGCGGAAGTTAATGTGGTTGGATGAGCAAGTGTGCGCTTGTAAAATGGCGACGGGCCGGAATGCTCCCCAGGGAGGGAAGAATGTGCATACATTGTGTGCTGAATCCGATGACCAGGGTAATAATATATTCTGTGCCTAGAAACAAACTATTAGGTGCGTTATAAATGTGATCTATTATTATTATTATTATTATTATTATTATTATTATTAGAAAGTTGATTGTATGTTTGTAATGAATTTGTTGTGTAGTGTTTTTTTGTGTTCTGGTAATCTACATGAATGTTTGCTAACCACATAGTGAATACGGTAGGCACTACTCCGTGATACATGGGCTGAATCAGTTTGCTAAAAATTACCCTTCAAAGCAATCAAAGTAATACAGACATGTTAAAATAACGACTCACTATTCCTAAGTATCGTTTGAGGTGTCAACACTTGTACAAGCATTGCTTTTAAGTGGACCCCTCTGTTTCATATATGTATTTTTACATTTTTGTAATAATGTTATATAATTGATTTGTATTGTTTTGTTGGAAACACAGATAAATTAAAATTGAAATGTGAAAATATATTTTTGTATATTTTAGTACTACATGTAAGTAATCATCGTTCTAGTTTTATGCAATATAATGGGGCTTACCTGGCAGAGTTCAATTCCTTTAATATCATGCGCCATCTTGTGAATTAAGAGTAGGTAGTACGGCGAAAGGAGAAATGGAATATTGGCAATTGAGAATTTCTTTTCATGGTAAAAGCATTATTAGCATAATCGTTTTCTCAGACTCTACCCATTTTCAAAAAGTTCCTGATGTGTAATAGACACAAAAGAAGTGTTCATTATTCCAGGGGAGGGGGGGGG
>BEXV01000335.1:145219-155648 GCA_003118195.1 Hemicentrotus pulcherrimus | reverse complement strand
GCCTACTTACCGTTCCGGTTTCTTTTTTGAACCATTTTGCAGCCTTCTCCAGTTTATTTTGGATTAAATATTTCAATACATGTGGGAACAACTGACTTGGAGTAGCTTCTTCCATGTTTGGGTCCTTTGAGAGCTAAAATTTAGTAAAACATGACAATCCTGAAAAATGAGTGTAGACAATTTCACACACCACAGTTTGCTCCACACGCTACACACGTGGTAAATTAAAGGTACACCGATTAGTCTTTTTCAAGAATTTGTTATTTTTTTATTATAAAGGACATACAGTGTATTTGAGATGCCCTAGTATCGCACCATATGCAGCAGTACCAGGAATGGGGATAGGAGGAAGAGGATTAAGATCGATAGGGAGGGAGATACGGAGGTGGTGATATAGGGCCCAAAAAGAAACCAAAGCATATTAATTAGCATAGAGTGAGTTATTCCCAGGGTCGTCGGAGCGTCTTTCAAAGTGCCGGGGGCAGCATAAAAGGGCACTCTCTGGAGAAAAAAAAGGGGCACCTACAATTATAAGGGATACCGAGCTACGAAAATACACCATTTGTAGACGGTGGCATACAAAGAGAATAGGCACTTGTCAAAGTATAAGGGATAAGGAACCTCTAAGATTTTAAAAGAGGCAGTTAAGAGGTGAAGGGTTTATCAGAGATGGTAAGGGGCACTTCTTGAACTGACAAGGGGCACTCACCTAAGCTAATTCGGGGAACTGGGCACTTGCCGAAAGTAAAAGGGCTCCTAGATTTTAGCAGAGGTGTGAGAAAGGGCAGGGGAATTAAGTGGCTTATTTTTAAAATGGGCAGTTATCAGAATTAGGAAAGAGGGCACTTATTCGAAAGAAAAAGGGGGCGCGTGTCATAATAGAAGGGGCACTCATCAAAGATGTAAGGGGCCCTTATCAGAAGTTGAACGGGTTCCCTACTACAAAAGAAAAGGGCACTTGTTAAAGGAAAATGGGCACCTCTCAGATTTGAAAAGATTTGAATTTGGGCAATTATCATATAGGTGCATGAAGAGGGCACTTATTAGAGGTTGTAAGAGACATTTATAAAGATCATGTGGAACGGGCAAATATTAGAAATAAATGGGCACAAGTTGCCTGAAGTAAAATGCCTGGCCCCCCAACTCCGGGTCGGAATGACCGCATGCGTGTTGTCAAAATGTCCGGTAAAGGGGTACTTTTCGTGCGACAAAGTCTGGCCCTAGAATTTAGAAAAAAGGGGTGTATTTGACTTTTCACCCAGAGATTTCTTTAAAATGGGGGTGTTTTTCTTTTTTCTCTCATCTCTTTGGACTCCTGAGAAATTATTCTGAATTTAGGGGGGTCTCCAAGGCAGGAAAAGCCCGCGAAAGGGGGGTTCGAAAATGTTTGCAGTCCTCAGATAGGGGTGCTTTCAAAAAGAGGGAAAGAGCATATGCGTACCCTAAATAACACTGAGTGGGAGGGGGGGGGGCGGGGTAAAATGGGGCACCTTTGCCAATTAGTTAAAAGGGGCGTTATAGGGCTACTTAAAAAATAGTTTAATCAATTTTTTAAAAAAGAAAGTTTTCTCATTGGATGCAAGGTCAATTAAAAGCATGCATATATTTCATGGGAATTATATCAGGGTCGATCTTTTCGAAATTTAGATCCTTCATTGAGCTGGCCCGGTTTTCCCAAAGTCTATAACTATGTAGGCCTTAGTTGAATTACCTCATTTCAATAAATGCAGGAGAAATTAAAAACATATTTGAAATCATTCAGTGTTTTCATGTATGATCGCAGGCAGTGATTTTTTTTAAAGGCATAGGTCCCTGTGATTTTGGGGGGTCTCTAACTTTTTGAGCATTCTTCGATCTTTTCCAAATTCTCAAATTTTATGTTGGTCACATTTTACATATTATACAATTTGAAGGAAAATTTAGGTGAGATTTAATCAATCTTAGATTTCAGATGACTTTGTCAATAGCATGCATAATAGTCCCGAGGATTTATGCTGGTATTATTTTGAAATGTAGTTTCAAAATGTTTTCATCCCGGGTTTTCATACTCTTCTCTTCATCCTTCAAATCAGATTTAGAAAATTAGATGCAATATAAAGGAAACGAGACATACTACAGCACAGGGCGAACGTAACTAACATGTTGAGTCCACTTTCTTCACACAGCAATCTCCATTTGCTGGACTTACTACGGAAGTAAGTCAGAGTAAAATATCTTGAAACGTACATTGTACATGCGCGCTTCCAATGCATGCAGAGACCTTAGATTACTCTGTCGCTGATTATTATGTTCTTTGTTTAACACTAAAATCTCCAGTCGAGTAGACTCTACGTCGGATCGGGCCACTCAACTTTGTCAGTTTGTCGAGAAAAAAAATTGAAAACCAAAACTGAGCAACGCCTTCCTTGAAATTTTGAGTGGTACGTACCTGTATCCTAATGTTAACAATTTATTAAGCTATCTTCTCATTCAGGTATTTTTCGACTCTGGCCCGGTCGCGGTCAAGCACAAGGTCAAGGACAAGGTGACCGACCGGTGCGGCTAGCTGGCCTGGGAACCCCACGGCCCGCTCGCGCTCCACCCCGCTCCTGTGGAGACGGGGGAGCTACAACGCGCCTACGCTACCAGTAGCACGTAGGTCTACATCAGCGCTACGGAGGCGGATCGGAGTTGCCAGCAAGCAACAAATTCTTACTTGCTAAATCATTCTTTGCCGGGGCAGGGGCCTATGCTATGGAATTTAGCTAGAAATTGTATGTTTTCTGTTGTCATGTCCACTCCAAAAATAACTTAGACTCTAATTTCAAACTTTCATCAATAGAAGCAGAATAATCTGACAAATCAAAAAAAGTTTGAGCAAAATCGGATAACTAATTTAGTAATTAAGAAGTTAAGAATTGTTAATGACATAGGTCTAATTAACTATGAAAATCACAAGACGATTTGACAACTCATTAATGAGTCTGTGATGTCATTGCCTTACTATCCACTAGTCTAATTGAAAAAAGGTAATTGCTCATCTCTTTGTCTTTGACTTTTGATAATAGATTTCCAATTTTCACCCTTAAAATGTTATTTCCTCACACCAGCATCCAAGTTATATTGATAGTCGTATGTTTTTGTGTGTATGCGCTAATATAGAATCTAGTAATTATTTTCAGTTAAATCATGAAAAATTTGAATTTTTAAAACTGTTTAGACCCTAGACTAGATCTATATAGAATAGAATCAATAATTATTCAGAAAATTGTATCAATTCTTCAAAGTTCATAAAATATTTTGTGAAATGTCATGCAAGCAATATGATACTAATCATATAACCTTGGCAAATGCATGGGGAAATCAATTTTGGGGGGATAAATATGGAAATGAATGGATGAAAATATATAAAGCAATTGATAAATAGTGAGGCAATGACAAACTGGGCAGTGTTTCATGAGACCGTCATAAGTACAAGTCCAACGACATCCCATTGAAATGCGTGTATTAAGTGTAACACACGTTTCAATGGGATGTCGGTGAACTTGTACTTATGACGGTTTCATGAAACGCTACCCAGATAAACAAATTCACAATTTGTGTAGTGATTTTCATTGTTCCATAACTTCCTTATTAGTTACTTAGTAGCTGATTTTACTCAAAATTTTTTGATTGGTTCGTCTGATTTTTCTGCTTCTATTAAAAGTAAGTTTTTGGGGGAGTGGAATTGGCCTTTAATACTTTTTTGGTCAACAAAGTTCATTTTTTAAGAATGAGATATTCAATGTTGGGGTGCATGTTGGAGTTCAACTATCAAAGCCAACGTTTTGAAATGGCCAAAGAATAGAATTTAAAAAAAAACTTATTTATACCAGTACCCTTTGAAATTTTTACAAATGTTCCTACATTGCAGTATTGCTCTCAATTACTTTAATGAAGTTAATATTAAAACGTCTGTACTTCTTTCTTTCTCTAAAGTGAAGATGGCACTGCTGTGGGGAGCAGCTGCAGCAGCAGTTGGAGGGCTGCTCATAGCCAACATGGACTTCTGGTTGCCTAGGGGCGGAGCAGCGACCACGGAGGCCTACCTAGCAGGAGCCGTCCTTCAGCTCCTGGGGGAGACAAAGCTCCAGTCTCAGCTTAGCTTAGTGGATGAGGCGGTGAGGACGTTTAAGGCCAAGGATCTGTGGAAGGATACAGGAGCTGTGGTCCTGGCTGTGCGCAGGCCTGGATGATCTTTGTGCAGAGAGGTAATTCAAACTGTAGATGACATCAGGTCAGGGCGATTTTATTGTCTTTACCCCCCAAAATACCTTTGAAGTTTATGCTTCCTAGGGACAATATAGCCCAAGACTCTTAATAAAGATTGTTGTTGTACGTGTTACATTAATGTCACTTCCTCTATCTGGGTTTTAGGCCTATAGTGTATATTTGCAAAGGAAGCATACAAGTTATGTGATGGCTCAGTTGGTAGAGCAGTGGTCTCGTAATCTGGCAACCTGGGTTCAAAACCAAGTTGATGCGCTAGTGCCCTTCGGTAAGGCATTAACCCTGATTACCAGGTCCCTCAAAAAGGACCTAAAGCCGTCCTTCCTCCGGTTGCTTACTAACAAGCATTTATGCTTTCTTAGCAGTTAGGTATAATACCCACCACTACCTTGTAGAAACAAGTGTTTGATGCCCGGGGTATCCTGTCATTGCACCACACAATTCTGGGACACCTACATTTACTTTTTTTGTACCTTTATTTTTGAATGGTCTAGGAATCTATAAGAGGCCTCCTCACTGAAACCAGTGATTGGTGTCTGAGGTATCCTGCCATTACACCATAAATGTCTTGGACACCCGTATTCACATATATTATTTTCTTGTCTTAATCTAGGAAGCTCAAGAGCTGTCCTCTCTGAAGCCGGAGCTGGATGCCTTGGGCATCCCGCTCTATGCTGTACTCCTGGAACCGGGAGGCTACAAAGAGTTCTTGCCTTTCTTCTCCGGTGAAGTCTTCCTTGATACAGAGGTAAGAGCTAGGGTGTGTGAAACCTGAAAACCGACTGTACCCCAGTAACCCCATACATACAAACTAAATTACATAAACATGTTGATCATGTTGTTGATAGGATTACCGGTATTATTATTATTACATGTACATGTACATCGTGTCAACAAAACAATTTTTTCTAAACCATGTCATATTTGTGTCATCGTTCACAAAAGCAATATTGTACACTTGTTCGACCTATTACAAAAGTAATTGTTCAATCATCAGAATTTAAACGAAATGGAGTTAAAAATGTACAAGACACTGTAATGAATGACCTTGACATGATTTTGATTCAAAGGTCCATATTCTAATGCATCTAAACTGGATGCAGGGACTGAATCAAGTTGAGCAAAGGGCGAATGTAGACCTTGGTCTTCTTCTTCTGTTCAACTATAGACCGAGATGGAACCCAGCATGGGATTGTATATTTTGATAGACTTTGTGCAAAAGTGTCCAAAATTAATAAATTTGTTTTTGTTAGCTTTGCTTTAGTGCAGCTCTTCTATTTGTTTTGACTCCAGTAATGATTATTTTCATTTCCTCTTTCAATTTTTGTGTTGATTACTCTTGTTATTAGATGAGGTTTTACGGAGAGGAGAAGCGAAACATCAGCCTTGTGGGTCTTCTTCGTATCTCAACCCTGCTCCAAGTCAGGGAAAACAAGAAACAGGGTATTCAAGGGAACTATATAGGTGAGTTTTTCTTTTTCTGTGTGGAAAATTTATTACGATGAGTTGATTGTTGTCCAGGGGAGTGTTTCACAAAGACTAAGATCGACTTTAAGTTGGACTTAACTATGGCAGGCTGTTCATGCCACTATTACCTCTCATCATTTACTGGCATTGGTTTCTCAATTAGGCACGTACCAATCATGGTCACAAATCTACAGAATTTACTATTTTGATAGTTCATTATTGAAGGATTTTTTTTATCTGAATATCATAATTGAGAGACCAATAGAGTGGTGAAGTGTGTCGTCATCAAAAATCTATTTTGAGAATATCTCAATTTTTTCTTCATATTCCGAAATAACATCAAATATAATGTCCAAATGTCGAAAACCAATTGAATATGTTAAGTATTGACTGAGATATGACCATCTGAATGAATAGATGTCCTTTGGGAACTCAGTGTTAATTGCCCTGGTTCATAACCATTAGGAGCCAGAGCATATAACACTGAGTTCCTATGGGGAGTGAACTTATTCAGATGGTCATATCTCAGCCAATACTTAACATATTCAATTGGTTTTCGACATTTGGACATTATTTTTGATGTTCTTTTGGAAAATGAAGAAAAATCAAGAAATTCTAAAAATGGATTTTTATGACGTCACAGCTCCGGTACTCTATGGTGAGAGCAACGAGTAGCATGAATGGCCTGCCATAGTTAAGTCCAATGTAAAGTCAATCTTAGTCTTTGTGAAACACCCCCTAGAGGTGACATTCTGGAAATCATTCTACCATCATTTTATTGAAATGATTTTGGTTGCCCACCAATTTTAAGGTGCAACTTTTCTATGGTGTTTTGTGTTGATGTGTCATGAGCTACCAAGGCACGGTCATTAAATAATGACATGCCATGATAAGTACAGGTTTGTTATGAAAATTTACAGCATTTCACTAAAATGTACCAAGGTAAAATTCCATCCCAGCCCAATTATCACAAGCTTGTTTAAAATGACTGTGTGAACTTTAAGAATAAAATTGCTCCCAATTCACTACAGCCTAACAGTAACAAAAGGAGTGATAAAAAGCAATTTTTAAGAAGTTTACAAGCAAGGCCTTATGTTGGACAATATTATAAATGTCAAATATTCATGATAATAATAATAATAATAATAAAAACGTTACTTATAAAGCGCTTACCACCGAAGTCTCTAAGCGCTAAATGATGATCAGTGCTATTCAATTATTTTTTTGTGCTAAATCCAAAGGCAAAAAAGAAGTCTTTATGTTTGATAAGTGTCCGGACACCTAATTCCCCATCATACTAAGAAACCTCCACATATTTGATTTGTTCTCAATGCAGGTCATGGTCTCACACTAGGTGGCATCTTTGTTATTGGACCTGGTGATCAGGGGGTGCTCCTGGAGTATCGCAATAAGGACTTTAGCGATCATGCACCAAATGAGAAAGTGCTAGAGGCAGTTAAGAACATTGCCCCTTCTGCCCCTGAGGTATCACCCAAGTTGTAATCCTTCTAAACTTGTGACCCTTTTTATAACTCTTGGGGGTGTTTCACAAAGACTACGATCAACTTTAAGTTGGACTTAACAATGGGAGGCCGTTCATGCCATTGTTTGCTGTGACCATCTACTGGCATTGGTCTCTCAAGGGACGTAGAAATCATTTACATTTTTTCATAGTTCATTATTGAAGGAAAAAATATTATCTAAAGATCTTAATTGAGAGACCAATAGTGAGTGCAACCAGCTGCATGAATGGCCTGCGATAGTTAAGTCCAACTTAAAGTCCATCTTAGTCTGTGTTAAACATCTCCCAGCTGCCACTAACGAATCACCAAAGTTGTAAACCTTCCAACAGTAATAATGATAATAATATTGATTATCTAGGAGCACTATAAACAAAAGGTATCATGGCCCTTACAAAATTGTAGAATGTGAAGAGAAATATGAAAGTAATGAAATAGGTATAGATCATTTTATATTTCTGAGGGAAGAGATATACTTTAAGCGTTCTTTTAAAAGTGGGCAAGACAGAGTAATTCTCCGATAGAAAGTAGGATATTGTGCCTTATACATAGCTCCTTCTGATTCTAACATCTCCCCAAAGTCGTCACTATTTTGACCTTTGACCTTTAATCCAAATAAATGCATTTGAAGTTTCTATGATGTGAAATCCTCAACATATAAGGAGAATAATCTTGCCTCAAATCTAAATGAGCATTACCGAACACATCTGTCGATGTCATGGATCAAGAGATTCAATAATTATGTCTACCGATATGTTTGACAAAATTTGTCTCAAATGAACTCAAATTGAGGTATAATTGTGTGTGTGATGTAGGACTTCAAGAATGCTACAAAAAAGATACAAGTGCAAATTATAGCATATTACGGCTTATATTACGGCTTACACAGGCTCAGCCCAGACTTGAACAGTGTATTAATCTTAAAGGATTTTCAGTTAAATTTGTCTTTATTTCAGTTTGTTCATTTTGTTTTGTTCATCATTCAGTTTTTTTTGTTTTGTTAAAGTTACAATGGAATCAGATTTTTAATTTTTTTATATATCTACCATCCATGCATACACCAATTTGATCTTTTGGCAGGTACATGTTCCTTTCTACAGCCAAGTCCATTTCTGTATACATCGCGAATGACGACCCTATTCTAAACACTATCCCAGTGCTGATAAGGTCTGATGTAGAAAAAAAATGTGTCACAGAATTTCGATTTTGGTTTACAGAAAAAGGAACCTGTAGCTGCTTTCAATGTCAATAGTTTTGTTGTGATGTGGACAATGTAGACGTATCAAGCTTGTATAATTATGAATGACAAATAATATATCAATGGTTGTACTTTACACTAAAGAAAGAGATGTTGCAGTGAATTCTTGACTTTTGTTTTGACTTTTTAAAGGAATTAATATTTGATTTTGATTTTGATGAATGGAACAAGACAGATTTTTGTATCTTAAAGCCCAACTGCACTACTTATAGCTACTTGCGCCCTCTATATAGCAATCAATGCCTAAATGGTGACCACTGGTCCCCCATGATTCCCTTTTTCTTATGTTAATTGAGAGCTAATTTGATGAGATAAGCACCTGTCAGTGACCTTGCAGGGAGGTCTAATCCCTCTTGGCCAAACAAGTGCAGTTGGACTTTAAAGCTGAAAAAAAAAAAATTTAGTTTGGCAGCTAGATATAAGGTGGTGGGGGGGGGGGATGTGAAAGAGAAAACTAAATGTGATCAAGAAAACAAAATGTGGTACATGGAGACTGGCTTTCATTAAGTTTAGGCATATCAGTTACTTCAAATATTATTCAATTTGAAGTATTAAATACATAGCTAATAGTGAAGGAATAATGTGCATTTTAAAAAACATGTGGAATGAAATAAAGAAGGAATTTGAGAATGAAGCAAGAATGAAAAATAGCTGGAGGAAGAATGGGAGTGATTGATAGTTGGGAGGAGAAATGGGAGAAAGGAGAAAAGGAATGAAACAGAACGTGAGAATGTACCAAGATGCATTATATTGAAGATACTTTCGAGGAGGAAAAGGAATATAGTAGTTAAAGGGAACCAAAGCCTGCATACTAAGTTACTTTTATTGTAAAGCTTAAGATATTTTAATATAATCAGTGAAAATTCCAACAAAATCGGGCAAGGAATAAAGAAGTTAAAGCTTTTTGAAATGACTAGTCACTAGAGGGCGATATTCAATTTGATGCGTCATTTGTGGACCACTCTCCTTGCCTTTTGTACTTCAAATTTCACAATTCTTTTTTTTTCTTTGTATTTATTGGTGTTCTTGATCCGACTTTATAATATGTGAAGTAGAATATCATTTTGCATTCTATACCTTGCTTTCAGGGTAGTAGATTATCTCAATTACAAGAAAGAAGGAAAAATAGAGATAAAGATGGGGGTAGGACCAACATTCCATGTGGAAATTGATGTTCAATAATTATTGAAAAATTGAAATGCCTGCTTGTAGTGGACACACCATAAAGGCTCGTTTAGGTATGACGCGACAAAACGTTTTAAAAAAAAGCCTTTTTTGCGTATATCAGAACAAGCCCAAAGGACAATAAAGAAAGGTGTATGTACAGTAACAGGAAATTACCCCTGAGCATGTTTAACTTTTATTGGCAACGTTTACCATTGCTTTAGACTTGATCCTTGTCTGGATAGTGCATTTTATTATCTTGGTATTGCTCTTGATTTCTCTTTCCGTCTCTTCTCTCACTTCACACTTCACACTTTATTTTTATCTAAGTAATTTTGTTTCTTCTCTCTTTCCCATCAATCTCTGCCCCTTTCTCTCTCCTCTAACTTCTCTGTCTATATTTTTTCTGTCTTTAATACTTTCTTAATAACTCTAGCCTTTTTTCTTCTAATGTGTAGGTGTTACTCTCCTCCCCCCTCTCTCTCTCTCTCACCCGCACACTTTCTCATTTTTAACATTTTACCCATTGTTGTAGGTGCATTCTGCTTCTGTACATCTTGACAAATCTTGGGTTTGGAGCAAACAAAAATGTTGAAATTTGGCACATTAATCAGGGCTGTCAAACCTCCCGCATTTGGAGGGAGTCTCACGCCACCACGTTCATTCTCACGCCGCCCCAAAGCTTGTAGCGGGAGATTCCCGCCACCACGCCTTCCTCCCGCTCTCCCGCCAACGATGTGCTCTTACCTCCCCCCCCCCCCCCCCCCCCCCC